>PVIJ01002590.1:0-156357 GCA_004024925.1 Scalopus aquaticus | reverse complement strand
ATATATATATATATATATATATATATATATATATATATATATATATATATATATATATTAGAATATATATTAGAATATATATATATTAGAATATATATATTAGAATATATATATATAGTGATAACTCATTGTTTTAATTTGCATTTAATGTGATATGTGATATTATACATCTTTTCATGCGCTTATTGCCATTTGTATATTTTCTTTGGGGAGCTGCTTGTTCAGGTTTTTGCCCATTTTAAAAGAAGGTCCTTTATTTCCTTATTATTGAGTTTTAAGTATTCTTTGTATATTTTGGAGCTGTTAACAAATCATTTGAATTAATCTCATCATAAGTGCTTGGACAAGGAATTCATTGAGACCTCAGCAATCTAGGCTGAGAAACATGAAAAATCTTTTTTTGAGAAGAGTGGTAATCCCTTAGTATTTCCTTAATCCAAAAAAGATTTCAGGGTGTCTCTTAGGTACAACTATGATTTCATGGACCTTCTCTTCTATAAATCCCTCCCCTCAAAACTGGCCTGCTATGTGTTTCCTAATAGTTCCCTTAACGCCTGCCCATTACAGCATCATTTTTCATCTGTGTCATATTTGGAGTCTGTGGAATAACAAGGGCCTCTGCTGTAATCAGTGGTGGTGACACTACACCATTAACAAATCACCCCAAGTTCTAAAAAGAACTGTTCTGGCCTATATCATTCTGTAAAAAATAGAGTCTCTAATGCTACTGAAGAGAAATGTGTCCCATAGTAGATGAAGAAGGTATTATATTATCTGATTTCCATTCTCCCACCCCTTCACTATGCATCAATAGATTTATATCATAGGATTCATTTTCATTTTATGTCTTTTTATTTACGCACCAATTCTTTTGCAAGTAATTTTAATTCTCCCTTTTATGAGAGTGAAGCTCCTGTTTCTGTGTATTACTATATAAAATAGAGGAAATGATTGTTTTTAATGCAATTTGAAAGAAATATAATGGATTTGAGCTACAACAATTTCTCCCCATTTAGAGGAGATAACACCTAGTTAGATGAAAAACTTCATTCCTTGCATAATTTCAATGTGTTCTGTTTCCATGACAACTTGTATTTACCAGCTTGTCTGGAAAAACAAGTATCTGAACTTTTTCTTTGATTAAAGATTTGACCAAACATTAGGATTTTCATTTTTTAATTGCAATAATTTAATTCCAGTTTGGGCTATTTTAATTTCTACCATGGGCTGCTTTTGTGGGAAAGAAACATAAAGGGCATTTGGGGGGTAACTTCACCTTGAAAAAAAGAGGATTCACAGACCAAATGCTAATAAGCATAGGAAATGAAGATTTTTTTTTTTTGCAGGTCATAATCATTTTCTGATATCTTCCAGTTAAATTAAATCAACAGCGATGATGCAACAACTTATTAAGAGGCTATTTGATTTGACAAAGAATGATTCAGTTACTCATTACCATCTGGATATTATAATCATTAGGCTTGTTTCTTCACTGGTAATTTATATATTGCTTTTATGGATGATTTGTCCCTTCTTATTGCTGAATTTTGATTCTTGTGAGGAATATGGTTTTATTAATGATTTTTCCCTCAGAATGAAAGATAGGAAATTATTTGCATCATTAACTGTGCTTTTGCAAAATATGAAAAAGATGGCACTATATTTTATTGACAAAATTACGTCTCATGTAATGTAAAATATTGTAGTCTAATATGGTCAGAATATATGGCCCTTGGGCATATTAGAAATGATAGACAATTGACTCAAAATTAGGATATTTCAGACTATAGTTCTGAGGGATCTGGAAGGTTTTGAAAGGACAAAATAAATAAATTTTGGCGATCTCTAAGATCATTGTCAATGACAGTAAATATTTGTGATACTTAAAGTAAAAGCAAAGTGATCTGGGCAGAGGTGCCATGTTTGTCATAACCCCCATTAGAAACCACATTTTGTAATGAACCTAGTAGGATCAATGTGTGCGTAGAGTCTGCTTCTTAGAAAAAGATATCATTCTGCTATAAAAACTAAGAAGCTTTTATCAGATTTTATTTTGTTTTGCTTTTAGCTATGTTTATTGAAGTAATGTTGGTTTATCTATATATCTATATCTGTATCTATAGGTATAAGTATAGGTTGGAGGCATACGTTCACACCTCTACAAATGTATGTTTTCCCATCATACCCACATCCAAAACCCCAATAATCCTCCACCATAGTCCATTGGATCCCCCCTCTTCTTTGTCTTCCCCCTGCCCTCTGGTATCCTCAAAACTAAGAAACACTTAAAGAAATACTATAATATGCAACTTAACATTATATGCATAATCTGTAGCAAATGAAAATCATCAGGAAAGGAGCAAAAATATTGACAGTATAATTCTGTATTTCTGCCGATAGTAGAAGAAAGATTAAGTAACTACTGAGGTTTTTTGGCCTAAAACACCGTTGGAAAATATCTTCATGATTCCTAATGTACCATTTGCACAGTAGCTCTAGTTCTGAAAATTTCATGCAATTACATTTTTTTTGGAGAACAAATAATGTGGCTTCATTTCAAAAATTGCTTTATTTTCCTTTTCTAATTAACCATCAAGTGATAATAGCGTCTCAATTTTTAGAGCACTCAGTTCTTAAGAATAAATGACTTATAAAATACTGCAATATATACTTTGATGAATGTTTTAAACAGAGAGGATTCCTTACTCATATTTATTGAGTATTCACTACATAGACAATCTTCATAATACCTGTGAGGACCAACAGAAGCAAGCTTCCCACTCTCAAGGATCATAGGCTAATGCAGGAAATAAGGTAGTCTTTTTGTAACAGGATTCATTACCCCTAATATTTTTCAGAGGAAGTTTATGTTTTCTGTATTAGGATTTCTTATCCATAAGAAGTGATTATTGAAGTTTCAGAATTGTTGAAGTCACAGTGTTTGCCTCAGAGTATCTGGCAGGATATTCCCTGAAATGATGTCAGAATTATAACTGACAGCAAAAACCAAAATCTTACCCCTAAAGTAGCTTCTTAGCTATAAAGAAGTAAGCAGCTCAGTACTGGCTTATCCCGCTGTGCAAGTAGTTGTAGGCTAACCTTTGGGTGCTCTGTGGGGAAGCAGGAAACCAAGTGGAAAGCCAGTGCTCTGAGCATCACCCACTACTAGGGTTTGCCAAATGCCAGGGTCTGTTTTCTAGGACTGACAGTGCCAACAGTCTCAAGCAAACTGGGATGGTTGGTCCCCTTTCTTCTTTCTTTAAATATCCAAAGAGTCCAAAGGAGAACACACCTGTGTTCATACAGCCTAAAAGATGTTGGGAACCCTCCACCAAGAGCTGTCACAAAGAAACAACCACCAACATTGTGTGGACACATCAAACAGCAGTTAAGTGTGGGTACAAATACACCTTTTGGACATTCTGTTGGTCATGTTACCTCTCTGTTGCCCATCCTTCCCTCTCTAAAAACTGCAAAGATTAGCTTATTAAGGCTTGCCAGCCTTCCTCTGCAGGTTTTTGATCTGTGCAGTCCTCACAACTCTGGTTTATGCATTGACCTGGGGGAGCACTAATACAACTGTTTGATAAGGACCCAGTGATTTGCAGAGTATTTTTACTTCAGGTTGCCCATAATGGAGAAAAGCTTTGGTACCAAAGTAAATGTTCAGTAGTAAGAGTTAACTGTATGAATCTTTGTTCCTCCAATCAGTACAATCCTGTCCTTTCATCTGAATTCTTAAACGGGCCACATTACCAAATACTTGTGTGACATTTTTCTGAACCAGGTGAAATCATAGTTACTTTACAGGGTTCCTTTGTCAGGGCTAGGGGGTTCCTGGGGAAAGTAGCTTGGGTGTCTGCTTGGTTGTGGCTCTGGAACACTTTCTATCTCCTGCACTTTCAAGCATATACTTGGTGATTGATCTCCTGCAATGGCATTTGCCCAGGATGGTTAGAGAGTTTGAAAGGGCGGGAAAAAAGAAAGGCCTCAGGCAAAAGTGTGACAGTGTGCACACACACAGCGTGTTTACCAAGTGGGGAAAAAGTGTTCATCCAGTCAGTGAAGTTGAATCTCCCATATCCTGGACACTACACTAGGAACAGGGGACGCAGCAGGGGACAGGGGGGTCACAGGCCTTCTCTTCAGTGCTCATGTTGTCCGAGAGCTGAAGATGCACCAAGAGGAATAGGGACAAATCTGTTTGGAATATTGGTATTCCTGGGGCCTTCCTGGTGGTGCAATGGGTTAAGCGCAGTACTATGAAGCTATCCAGAGCCACTACGGCACGAGTTCGATACCTGGCCAGGGAGCTTCCCACATGGCGCAGCAGACCTCTCCTGTCTCCCCCGCTGCTCCCCTCAGCAGTATACTTCAGTAAATCTGTCTGTTCTGCTCCCCACTCTGTCACTGGTGAATCCTCTCACCCCACACACCTCTGGCCTGCACCCCTGCTTGTATGCATAAAAAATCTTTACTTTTTAAAAAGATTTATTTATGCATACAAGCAGGGGTACAGGCCAGAGGTGTGGGTGGCGAGAGGGTTCACCAGAGGCAGAGTGGGGAGCAGAACAGACAGATCTATTGAAGTACACTGCTGAGGGGAGCAGCGGGCGAGGCAGGAGAGGTCTGCTGCGCCATGTGAGAATCTCCCCGGTCAGGCATCGAACTCGCGTCGCTGCTGCCGACAGCTCCACAGCGCAGCGCTTAACGGCCGTGCCACCAGGGAGGCCCCTTTAAATAAATAAATCTTTTTTAAAAAGATTGATATTTCTAAATAAGTATATTTCTGTATTTCTAAGTATATATAAATATGGGTATATATACATATACCCACGCAAGTATATTTTAACATACATTTGCAAAGGTAGTTGGGTGAGGAGGATTCCAGATGCTACACTGGAGATTTCAGGTCTCAGCCTATGAGGGACAGGCAGCCATTTAGGACTTTTGAGCAAAAAAGTAGCAGGAAAAAGAACCTTTTTAGAAAGAGTAATATACCATCATTAGAAAGGATAAAGTGGCAGAGGAGAAAGACTAGAAATTGGAAGATGAATTCAGAGGCTATTCCTTTCAGAAATTGCTGTTGTATACCTGATTCATTTCCTTAACAAATCTTTGTGCCATCCAGGTGGCGGCCTAGTACTGAGCTGCAGGGACATGGAGGTGCACAGAGGGTCCTGTTCCTCTTGGGCCAGATAGTCTGCCTTGGAGATGGGTGATGATTATGACTTGTGACCTCTGCCAAGAAGGAAATCAGGGAGGGGAGGACTATCTTGCCAGGAGGCCTGAACAGAAAGAGCCAGCCATGCAGAACAGAAGGACTAGAGTTCAGGGAGGGAAGAGTTTGTACAGATGCCTCACCCCACAAAGAAGCACTGAAGAAGGAGATTGCACAGTCATATGGTTGGAGAAGCAGGAAGGATCTAGAAGTTGGTGAGCCCTGTTAGCCACTAGAGAGTTTGAGCTTTATCCCAATAGCAGTAGGAACCTGTAGTTAACTTTAGGCATGATGGGACTGTTGTTTGGGGACAACTGCTCATGCTGCTGTCTGGCACGGGGTTGGAGATGCAGGGTTGGAAGCCAGGAGACTGGTTATGAGGGTTGTGCTTGGCTGGAACTCAGGAGCTAGGGACCTGGAGTGGGTGGTACCAGGGGAAATAAAGAAGACAGACCAACCAAGGGTGCAGGAAGAAGAGCACAGGGCTCTGTGACTGATTTGTAGTTATGGGTGTGGAGTATATGACAGATGAATCTTTATGTCATATTTTCCAAACCCAGGACTGAGAGTCCTGAGTCTTTTCATTGTAAATGATTAAGAAAGGCTATTTCCTTCACCCTTCTCGCTTCCATTTGCAACTCTGAATCAGACCTTCAGAGGTCTCTTAGATTCTAGATAAATAATATTAGTTGAACTTTCACTATGTGTAGCTTGTAAGGTGCTTTAGGCTTATTTTCTCACTCATGAAGTCCTTTGAGGGGGCTCTTGTTATCATCTCCATGTTCCAGATGAGGAATCTGGAATCAGCAAGTTTAATAGCTTCTCAAGGTCACACAGCTTACCCAAGCACTCTTAAATCACATTCCAGCACCTGCCCCCCACCCCCAACACCTCCAGTGTCCTAGAGGAGTTCCAAGTCTCCCCCACCACTCCATGCCACCCGCTTAGGATCGACGAGCTGCAGCACTTGTCTTTGCTGGAAGCTTCCGTCAGGGTCTGTGCCCTGTACCTAGGGAGACTGAGGTCTGCCATCTCATGGCCACTGCCTGCCTTTTTCTTCTGAGCTTTTAAAAGAAAGGAAAACAGAGTTCCCACATACAAGACGGCCTGCGTATTTATAGCATCACATCCTGTAAACAGGAAACTTTTCAGTCTTAGAGAAGGAGTCCAATAACATAAACACAGCACATTGCCAGTGAGTTCTTCTACCTATTCAACAAACATTTAAATTATATATTTTATATATCACTCCATTGGAGAGGAAGCTCCCTGAGACAGGGATTTCTTTTGTCTGTATTGCTCACTAATGAATCTTAAGAACCTAGGAACAGTGACATTTGCATAGCAGACATGCAACAAATATTTACTGAATGTACAATAAATGAATGCCTAACACATGTACCAGGCACTGACTCATGCTTCATTTAATCCTAATTACAATTCAAGAGTTAGGGACTCAGATATGGAATGTTGCCCATTACTCAGATATGGAAACTGAGGCACAGGGGAATAAGCAGCTTGCCAGGTTTGGGGTGAGCTGGTCATTGACTCAAGTTTTCTGATGTTAGAGGCCCTGTGTCTAACTACTGTGCACAGCACCTCCTATGTACACCTACTGTGTGCAAGCCTTGTGTGCCTCATTGTCACCATCTAGACAAGAGTAGAAGGACCTCCAGGTCCAGCCATTCCCCTTCTCCCCTCCTCCCCTGTTTTGACTTTATTGAGTTGTTTCCCTCCCCACAGAGCTGTGATGGATGCAATAAATGGAGGGAATTCAGAAGAGTCTGGCTGGGCAACAATGAGCCCCTGCCAGTAGTTGTCCTGTGGCAGTGTGATTTTCTACATTGTGCCAGAAACTTAGTTTCCTCAGTTGTGTAAGAGGAGCCTGACTTAGAAACCTTTGCATCCCCTTCCAGCTACAGCATTCTACTGTTCCTGTGACTCCCAGGGAGCTGGATGTGAGTGGAAGAGAGAGGACCACTTGTTACTAGGCAACCAGCACCCACCTCACCCATGTTGCCATGGTGATGGTGAAAGTTGGGCTGATGGGATTACCAGCTCCTGCTAATTGCATATGAGAGCTCAAGGTCTCTATTTCTTGCTTGCTTTCTCACTCTTTCTTATTCTTCCAGGAACTGTGGGGAGCTCTCCTCTCTATGTGCAGCATTCCCAAGGCAGTCCTAGTGCAATGGAAAGCAACTAGAAATGATTGTGCCTCTGAGTAGCTGTGTGACCTTGGGCAGGTTACTCGGCTTCTCTGGGCCTCCATTTCCCCATTTAGAAAATGAAGGTGTTGGAATAGTGATTACTGTCTCAGACTCTTCCCAGCTCTCAAATCCTTTGATGCCTAGGGAGCATGTCAGGGGAGCAGACCACACTGTTACTAGGCAACCAGCAGGCACCCTGCCCAAGTTGCCTTGGTGACTGGATGCTGGAGGGGAGGGGAGGGGAGTAGCTGCAGCAGCTAATTGCTTAATTATTTATGAGTGCCTCAAGTCCTTTTTTGTTGTTGTTGTTGTCATTGCTAGGGGCTGTGGGGTCACCTTTTCTTCCTCCTTTCTGCCACCCCAAGTCGTCTGAGTTGCGTGTTACACAGTGAGAGAGCACCTTGACCTGGATCTCCAGCTACCCACGTTTCTAGTCCTGCCTCTGTCCTTTCCTAGAGCTGTGGCCTCAGGTAAGTCATCTCATTTCTCTGGGCCTCAGTTTCCTCATTTATAAAATGTTGGGTTAGCTTAGATAATCTCCCAATTCCCTCTCTGTCCTGAAATTCAAATTCTTGTTGTTCATTTGCAAAGTAGGGAAGATGAGGGGGGATTTTCCTATTTTGTTATCTTCTAAGGAGGATTCTGAAGAACAATAATAGTTAAGGGTCATATACACTTCAAACAGGAAGGGAATGAAAGTTATGCCCATTTTTCTCTCCTTGCCTCTCACCTTGCCTATGTTGCCTAGCCTTTTTTTTTTTATTAATCTTAAGATCACTTAAATTTTATTCATTTGTATACTACCTACTTCCAAAATAGATTTGAGAGGTTCACAGTGTAAGATGCAGTTAGGCTTTTAAAATAGAAATAGGACTAAATTAATATGAAATAGGGATGCTTTTTCATTGGCTAATATTGATGTGATTCAGCATCAAATATAATTTTGAGCTTCCTGGAAGCCAAAGCAAAAAGAGGAGAGAGGTACATAATTGTTATTCAATAAAGAGCATTGGCAGACTTCCTGGTTCTAAATTCTGAATGTACTTTATTATATGGTACATACTTCCTAAGAAACTGTGATAAGAATTTTAAAATAACCCTTTCTATCTGAGGGTATTGTTAAAGGACATATGAAGAAGCTAAAGTTGACTCTGACTAGTTCTAATCATTAGAAAGCAAAAACTCCCTTTCTACCAGTGCTATAGAATTTTATAAAGATAAATGGCACTTAGTAAATATGAAATTTCAGAATCAATCATTTTTTAGCAATCAGTTATAAATTTATGTAACCACTTTGCACAGTAATTTAGCAATGTGTATTAAATTTTTTAATGCAAGCAAAAATTCTACTTCACACTTATCATTCTGAAATAAACTTGTGCAGATGAGGAAAGACAGCAAATATATAAATGCTTCCGGTAGCATTATTTATAAAAGAAAATAACAGTAAACTATTAAATCTTGAAGGCTAGTGAATTAAATTATATTACTTCTTCAGAATGGATTACTTAGCAGCCTTTCAAATTAAGTAGATTTATATCTTTTGATATGGAAAAAAACTTCAAGTATCTGTTAAGACAAGGAGTTGTAGCAGTGATATAAAATGCTTCTACTTCTATTATAAAAGATAGAGCTAGGTATACAATTTATATACTTAGATATGCTTTTATGTGTATAGTTACATTTTTCCAGAAGGAAACTGTTAACAGTGGTTTTCTCTAGGCAGGAAGATTGACAGCCTTTGGAGGGAGAGAGACTTGCTATTCATTACCTCATTTTTACCATGTAACCTGTTACTTTTCCAGTTAGAGAGGCAGTAGAGCCTAGAAGTTAAAAGCCTAGATTCTGGAGTCCGAATATCTGTATTCAAAACTTGACTCCATCTCTTACTAGCTGTGTGACTTTAGTGTTAATTTAACTTCTTTGTTCCTCATCCGTAAAATAGTAGTACATTCCTCACTGGATTATTATGAGGTTTAGGTGAGTTAATAAGCATAAAATGCTCAGAAAAACCTTTACAATGCCATATTTGTGTTTTCCTTAAAAAGTAAATAAAAGGAGAAATTAAACAAAAAATGTTTGAAGCAAGGATTGCAAAGCAGCAGTCTTGTTTTCATTATTGTTTTATCTGATGTTTTTCATTTTATTGAATACCTTTTTAGGGAAGCCACCTAACATGGGATTCATGATAGGTGACAATCACGCCTATAAAGCCCCTGAACCTATCTGGTTTTGCAGCTCCTAGTTCATTTCAGGGAACACTCAAACTAAGAGGTGAACCTGTGCTAGACCAGGTAGCCAATCTGTAAGATGGAATTCTACCTCCACAACTGTAAAATGGCAGAGAGGAACTTTCCAGACATTCAGCCTTTAGAGGGTATCCATGCCCAGGCCAGGTATGAAGTATATTCACATGCCCTCAGGCTGTGTAAGCAGGAGCCTTCTAGCTCTGGGCTGGGCATTTTTATGGCCAGAGGACATATTATAATCGGAAGTGCAGAAGGCAGGGGCTCTCTGCTCAAGACTGCCAGTTTCCTCCTACCCATGCTTTGGGACAAGCCTGGAGAACTTCGGTTGACTTTGGGAACACTACTTTGAGTTGTCCATACTTTGGGCTAGGCTTAAGCCCCTTGCTCTGGGCACATGTGATGGCCCTGGAGAAAGTGGGTATGGGGGCTCTGGTCCTTCAAATAATCTGAGTCAGGAAAAATGTTATCACCATTAAAAATGCAAAGCTGACTTGCTACAACTACATGCCCAAATCCATAGTTCTTGTGGTTCTGTTTGGCCCTTTCTTAGTGCACTCATGGGCATTCCAGTCTGTTTATCCATTTGTCCAGCGGTTCCACTTGCCATCTGTCTGTCACATCCAACTGTGTGTCCATCTGCCCTTCCATGCCTCATTCAAGAATCTGCCTGCTTTCCCACTCATCCTTAAGACTGCTGTTATGTCTATCCGTATCCACCGTCTTACCTTCCCACCAAGTGACTCCATCCACTGGTCCATCCCCACCATCTTTATGTAATCTGCACATCCTTCTTAAAGAGATCTTCTGGCTGCAGAACCAACTCCCTGATGCCCCCACCCCCCACGCCCTTAGCCCGCTAATCTGTCCCTGGCCGCGGCACTACCCTCCCTTTGGCCCGCCCTGCAGTCGTTCCCCCGCCTCTGGGCCCGTGGCCGTACCCGAGTTGAATCCGCCCGCCACCCCGCTGTGAGCTGGTCTGCTTTTGTTTGGCAGCCCGGCGGCGGGGCTCCTGGGCGCTGCGGGGCTCCTGGGCCCGGCGGGCTAGCGGCTGCTGGGGCCAGCGGCCCGGGGCGGGGCGGGGCGGGGCGGGGCGGCAGGCGCGCGGGGCGGGGCGGGGCGGCAGGGGCCGGGGTGACTCAGCCGCGGTTCGCCCCGCGGTCTGCGCGTCCGCCGGCCTTGCAGGCGGGGCGGAGAAAATGGCGATGCCCCCGGCCACCGCGACCCCCACCGGGCCCCGGGACCCTCCGGGACCCCGCGCGGACGCCGCAGGCGCCATGCCGCCGCTCGGCCTGCAGCAACTGTCGGCGCTGCGACCCGAACCGGGCGGGGTCCCGCTGCACTCGCCCTGGACCTTCTGGCTCGACAGGTGAGGGGGCGCGGGGCCCGCTGCGTCCGACTCCAGCCTGGGCCCCGCTGCCGCCGCCGTGCGCCCGCCGGACTGGCGCCGCCGCTTTGTCTTGGCGCGACCCCGGGTGGGTGCTTCCAGGCTGCCGGCCCCCTGACCCCCCACGCTCGCGCTCGGCGCCCGGCCTGGCCGCACGGCTCAGACCCCGGCCCCATCGCCCTGCAGTGGCGGCCCGCGCGCTCTGGTGCTCGCGGAGAGTCGGGTTTTGGGCGGGGGCGCGCGGCTTTTCTGTCGCTTGGCCTCCCAGGCCGGTAGAGGAGAGGCGCTGCCCCAAAAGTTTCGACAGCACTTTCCCCTTTCTACCCTTCCAAGGGTGCTTGCCCGCGGCGGACGTCCGGGTCGGGCGGTGGGCGATGGTGCGGGAGTCGGGGAAGCCAGGTCCTCGCTGTAAAGTGGGGAGAGTGATGCTGTCCTGGTTAGCCCCAGGGACTCTTGAGGCGCTCTGGACGCGACCTTCGCTCTAACAGCGCTCGGAAAAGTTAAGCCAGCCCCCTGGGAAGTGTTGGTGGTATTGGTGCAGAGCGACGACGCCTTCACCCCAGGCCGTGGCCTAAACTGCCTGGACGCCTCGAAATCGCTCTCCTTCTCTGGGCAGGTAGTTCTTGAACACTGACAGTGGAGTCCCACGCCTGCCAGGCGCTGAGGGTGCAGCGATAGTAATACCTCATCTTGTCAGTAGAGTGGGGACTTTATAACGTTCACAGCCCACAGCTCAAGTGCATCATCTCAGATAGGCCTTGATTACTACTTCGTCTAGATTAGCGTCTCGCACCCTCCAATCTGTGTTCTCCTGCCCGTCCTTGTTTTCCTCCTTACTAATGGTACCGCTTTTTAATATGTATGAATTTATTTTTATTCTGACGCGCAATCCCTTAATATTTCTCCTCTGTTAAGCAATAAAGAGCACAGGCTATTTGACGTTATCTCTCTAGTATCTCTAACTGTGCCCGAGACATTGTAGGAGCACAGGAAAATTTTGACAGATGATTGCATGAATGAAAGCAAAGCCTTTTTTAGTATCTGGCACGCAGTGGGTTCCCAACAGTAACAGCTCAAGGTTGTCCCAAAAACTTTGGGAAAGTTAGATTAACCTGTATTTACTGTGGCTAATCTTAGGAGGAAACGTAGGTGCCAGATTTTTGCAAAATTTAGTTAATAAACATAAATCTTGTTATAAAAGACCCTGCATAAAGTGCCTGTGAGATATTTTTAAAGTGATACTCCCTTTTTGTTTTTTTGGAGAGCTCATCCTTTCCTCCTGTTTGAATTAGCACTCATCTATAAAAATTCACATTTGCAGCCATTGTTTTTTCTGGGGACCTAAAGAAGATACAGTGAATCTCCCTTTTCAAAACATTTTCACTTTCATTATGGGAAAAGAACATTTTACTGTTAAAATGAGAAGTTTTGGCTACTTCTCCAAAGTGAAATCAGGGTGTCTCTGTTTTCAAAGGTGTGTTGTTGCTACCTGTATCTGTTTTCAAGGTGTTAAACTTGGACCTGTGATTTAAATTGTTGTTTTGGTACTGTTGAGTGGCAGAAATTGTATCAAAAAGGCTTCTTATTAAACAAGTACAAACTAATCTTGGTGCCAGCACATTTTAAGAATGTTTTAAGATAGACTGCTGCATAACAAAACACTACTTTTAAAAATTATCTAGTATCTCTTAAATTAGAATGTAACAACTTAAGTGAAGACACAAATGGTATTTTTCCTACTAAGTGTTTGCTCATTTTCATTTTCTGGAAGCTAGTAATCATGACCCGTTATTACCCCTGATTGTAACTCTTTAATAGAAATGGCTATATTAATTTAGAAATTATCATCAGTTACATATTGCACATATGCATTCATTTTGCCTGATCTGTCATCCCATAGCTTTTATTGAACTTTCTCCACTTTTCTGGGAGTCCATTGCATTTGTGTCTGCTCTCTCTCACCCCTCAGAATTATGAGTGCATTGTATTCTAGAGGTTCATTTGTAACCCCTTCCTACCCAGAAACAAGATTCTAGAGACTGTGGTAAGATTTTCAGGAGAGCATCCAAAGCAGCTGTCACCCCAGCAGAAACAGCATCTGAGAAAACAGCTTGGCGTTCCACAGCAGCCTTAGGTTTCCTCTACTTAAAACTCTCCTTTTGCTCCCATCTCCTCACCTCTCTTACCTTTCAGCCTACTGTGTGATGATGGACAAGTGATCTAGCCCCCCAAACCTTACTTTCATTGTCTATGAGATGGGGTTACCACAGGATTTATCGCAGGGCCCTCAGTAGAGTTAATTTTCAATAGTAAACACCAGTAGATTCTTGCTTTAAAAAAAATTAGATTGTGTGGCTAAGCATTTACGTGTGGGGCTAATTTTGGTTGGGAGTATAGGGTAAAGATTTCTCCCTTTCTTTTCTAGACAGTTAGAACCTTGCCCTTGATTCTTGGAGGCCATTCTTGCATGTCTCTACTTTGTTTTCATCTGATCCCCTCTCCTCTGAGTTTTGCCTTTAGGCCTCCTCTTGTCCCCATCCACATAGTGGTCTCTGGTCACAGGCTTTCAGTACCATATATGCTGGTAATTCCCAAAGCTTTACACTGGCTCATACAGCTCCTCTTCTGTCTCCACATGGATGTCTAATGCACATCTAAGTTTAATGATGCCAATCTCCTGAACTTCCTGCTTAAATTTGCCTCCTCCTGCCTGTTCCACCTCAGATAAGAACATTTTACAATTTCATCTTTCCAGTTGCTCAGCCCCCAAAATCTTGCAGTTATAGGTGAGCCTCCTTTCTCCTCCCCCTGCTTCCTCTTCCTTCCTCCTCGCTCCTGTCCCCACCTCCCGCTTCTTCGCTTCTTCATCTTATAGCCCCTCTCCCAGTACCTCCTCCTCTCCCTCACTCCCCTCCTCCTCCCTTTTCATCTCTTCCCCTGTTTCCTTTCCCCGCCTCTCTCCATCCATTTTCAGCAAAATCTGTTGATTCTGTTATCAAAATGTATGCATCCAGAATCCAATTCATTCTCCCACAGCTTGGGCCACACCACCTTTCTCACTTGATTGCTCTCCAGGCTTCTGCGCTGCCTACAGTTCTTTCCTATCACGCAGCCAGTATGGTCTCCTAAGTACCTAAATTAGAGCATGCTACTTATCTGCTCCCCATTTCACTCGGAGTGAAAGCCAAATTGCTTGCAGTAGCCCAGAAGACTGGTTTTTCCTGCCCTGGCCAGAACACTGCTCTCTTTTTCTCCCTGACTCTCTCCCTCCTGCCCAGGCCCTTCTGCTCTCTGACACCATTGCTCGTTCTCCAGCATCCCAGCCTGGTCTTTGCCACCAGTGGTCCCTCCTGCTCTTCCCGCAGTCACCTGCCCGGCTGCACTTTCCTCCCATCCAGTCCCTGCTCAAGCAGCGTCTTCTCAGCAGGGCTTCCTGATCACTAATGGGAATGTCATACACACCTTCCTTATGACCCTGCCATGCTTTATCTTCCCCATGGGATTAGTACCACTTGCACCCTTCCATCCCTGACAGGCGTGCTCTACAAGGGAAGGCTCTGTTAGCCACTGCTCAGTCCTCAGATCCCAGATCAGAGCCTAGCATTTGCCAGGCCTCATTAAACCCTTCAGGGGTTATTGACTCTACCCATGGTAGACCCCTCCCCCTTTTCCTGGGGTCTTCATGCCAATCTGATGATCATTTGCAGATCTGTATCTTTAGCCCTGACCTCTCCTGAGTTCTGGACACACACTTCTAAGAGTCTAGACGGTCCACAGCCACTTCCAGTGCAGTACTGATTATTCAGTGGCTGAGCTAGTCTCTCTCCCTGCTCTTCCTTAACTACCTGTCATGTGCCGGTTTACATCAGTCTACTGCCAGTTTTTCAAAGTTGAAATTTCCATTTGTGCCTTGAATCGTCTTTTGTCAGTACCCTGCTCCATCCAGTTCCACACTTTATATTGTGAGTCCACCCTATTGTGAAGACATGGTCCCAGTTTAAGCCATTCCTGTCACTCCTTGGCCTTTCCTCTGCAGTTTTGGTCCTCTCCAGCCCTGCTTACACACTAACCTACCTTCGCCAAGCATTGCCCCGGAATGGCCAGGTTAGCATTCTAATTATACCTTATCTTGTCATCAGAGAACTCCCCTGTTTCTCCAGGTCAGAGCATCAGAGTTGACTGTGTCCCGCCACCCAGGGGTGCTTCCTTTGCGCAGGTCGTACACCCAAGGGGCACAGTTTGGGTTTCCACTCTACTTTAACCAGAGCAGCTCTGAATTTGTTGTTGTTTGTTTTTAGAAATGGGCCACTTTAATTTGGAAAAACTAAAGCATTTCCTGGCTTTAAAAAAGGGTGAAAACCGTGGACTTACAGATTCTGGTAGAAGCTCTGTATTGCTCTTTTAAACGTGAAACTCAATTCCTTTTATTCCCCCCAGCCTTATCTCCTGCCTCTCCCCAATACCTAAATACCACTCAGTCTGCCCATTCTCTCCAGTGACAGCAGAATGCTGGCTCTGTTTCTGGCAGACCATGGACTTGCTTGCACCTGAGATTTATCTCCTGGTGTTCCTTCTGCTAGGGATGCCCTTTCCCATTTGGTATACCTGCCGAGATGCCTGGCATCCAGCTTCAAGCTTTTCTGAGATGCTAACTCTTTGTAATTGTCCTTAAATAGCCCCCGGCCCAGGTAGGACTGAGTCCTGCCCTTTTTGTTCCCCAGCATTATTTCCAAGGCAAGTGTTTGTGTTATGGATCTTTGATTCCTCCACTGTCCCTTCTGCTTGGCTCCAACGGCCTTGTTCTGTGACCCCAGAGTGCACACAGCAGTGCTTATCATGGGTACCTAGTGCCAGCCAGCCAGTGCTTCTCAAAGGATTGGCCCTCACTGCTTTGGCTGAATCACCTTGCTGTGTTTGTTAAAGGGCAGTCTCCAGCCCTGCCTGGACCTACGCAGCCAGACCTCTGGGGTGAAATGTGGGCTTTGGCAACAACCGCCTTTGGCATCAATATTTGAAACTTAGTGCTCTGTTACCAATCAGGTCAGCTGAGTTTATTAGTTGCCAATCATTGTTCTAGATCCTGAGAATGCAAAGAGGAGGACATCATAGGCCTCAGTCTCCCAGCAGGAGGCTCAAGTGCTGGGTGCTTCAAAAGCATCTTTGAAGAGTTCTGAGAGGTACTGAGAGGTACATCACACCTTTCAGGGTGTGATGCTTTCAAATGCATTCTAATGGTGTGCACCATTACATTAATAACTCTAATATGGGGTGGTGGAGTCAGGCTTATCAAAGGGTATCCCAGAATCATCCTTGTTCATAGTGTGGCCTCCTGGGCCTTAGGTGAGCCAGAGAGGTTGCATGAAAGGTCATAGTTTGCATGGAGAGAGTTGCTGACTTCTTGACTTTTCCTACTATTTTCTCATGCTTGTCCTTCTGAACCCACAGTTTCTCTTACTGGCCCAGGATTTCATTTTCTCTCAGGGTCTCTGGGTAGATTAGGCAGAGCAGTCTACCCATGTTGCTCCCAGCCTGTCCATCTGTGTGTTAACTGGTTGTGTCCTACCTGAGGATAGGCCTAGGGCCCTGAGCAACGTAACTCAGAAGTGTCATTACCTTGTATTAGCTGCTCAAAAAATATTTTGCTGCTTTTAAGGCTCCAGATGCCATTGTGTTATTTCCAAACCTAAGAGAGCTGACAAGATTTAAGTCATCTGGCATGGTGACAATTCAAAACATGGTCTTAGTGCTGTCATCAACTCTAACGCTGTTAAACCTCTCTTCTACTCAACCTCCATGTGTTGAAGGATTAATTATACATCAAGATAAAAAGAGTCCCAGTTAATACTGCTGTGGAGCTAGCAGGCTGGGAAGGAAGCAGGGAGAAATCATAATCAAATACATAAAATGTTTAGATTATGTAGATAGTTTCAGTAGATACATTATTAAATGTTAATAATAGACCTTTGGCCATTTTTCTACATGACTTTTCTCAAACAGGAAGCTGGTGTAGCTGCAAGCCAAAGATCTGTATCTACAACTGATTAAAATGAAACATCATTGATAGAGTAATCAAGGGGCACCCTTCATCGTAACTGGGTCTCCCTCTGATGGCTGAGTCAGATGTTGGTAAATTCAACAAGTAGACTAGCATTTAAGAGACATAGCCCTGGTTTTGAAGTTTCCCCCCTTAAAGTTATTCTTCTGGCTGAAATGAAATTCTTTCATACAAGGTACAATATCGTCATCATTCATGTTTTCATATACACACACACACTAAACGTGTATCCATCCCATGTATATACTGTGCCCCATTTAATGTTTTAAACATCTTTTTCCTCTTGAACTTGTTATTACTAACTACAGTTTACTTCAGTGTACAAGACAATGTACTGGGTGATGCACATAATTATCCATAAAATCCTCACAGTATTGAAGTAGGACGTATTGGCAACTTACTAGAGATGAGAGGATTGAGGCTTAGCAGAGTAACTTGCCTGTGATCACACAGCTAATAAAGAACAGAAACTGGATTTGAATTAAAGACTGTGTGACTCCAAGCACTGGTGTCCCTCTCTCACACATCTGAACACTTCTTCCCCATGAATATGAACAGTGAGTGAGACACAGTTCTTCCATATTTCACATCTTCTAATAAGGGAGCTGGACAGGATTTGAGAGGTAAACTGGGCTTATCACCTGATTCCACGAATAAGAAAACCAAGGGTCAGTTTCATGCGAGATAATTAAGCCAGGGCTTCCTCCCTCAAAATCTGGAGGGAGTCCTGCCTAAAAGTTCATACTTAAGTGCCTTTATAGGATTGTACTTCACATTTAATGACAACTCTCTCATGATCATTTCTTTGGGTGATGGAAAAAATGTATCCATGAGACTAGTGATTTCTATGATTTTCTTGTGATGCTACCGGTATAGTTCATTAGCTTTTACTTCTTGGATTATTAGCATTTCTTTTTTTTTCTTTTAAAAATTTATTTATTTATGCATACAAGAACTGGGATGTAGGCCGGGAGTGTGGGGTGGTGAGAGGATTCACCAGAGACAGAGTTGGGAGCAGAACAGGTGGATCTACTGAAATACACTGCTTAGGGGAGCGAGTCAAGTCAGGAAAGGTCTGCTGCGCCATGTGGGAAGCTCCCTGGCCTGGGATTGTACTCATGCTGCAGAGGCTGCGGATAACAGTGAAGCTGAGACTTAACCCATTGTGCTACCAGGGAGGCCCTGTTATTAGCATTTCTTACAGTGACTTGATGTAGATCTTGTAAACCAATATGTTTCAAAGCATTCCATGAGCAGCGAGGGTGCAGGGAGGATTTGAAGAAGACTTTTCAGCTTTTTTTCTTAGTAAGAGGCTTTTCCAGGTATCCAGAGGTTGTTAAGTGGTTCTGTGGCCACTAAGAAATAGTCAGTATTGATTAAGATAATTTCTATAGGTATTTTCAAAAGCCTTTTGTCCATAGGAACTCAACCTTTATCAACATCTCTTTAAATGTGCTCATGAGCTCAACCTTTATCAACATCTCTTTAAATGTGAAGTTTAATGGAGAAGACACCTTTATACTGTTGGAAGGTGTGAATTGAGGATTGCATTTGGAGAATTGTGTTCGTGGTACCAAACAGAGTATGAGGTACACATACGTGATCAGTTTTGACTAGTGACTAAGAGCAAGATTCAATCCTTGGTTCAGGTCCCAGCCCTACCAACTGTATTTTGGGGCAAGTCACCTTACTTCCTAGACTTAGTTTATTTTCTAATTTTACCTTGTGGTATTTTAAAGGGGATGAAATAAAATAATGGTGCACATAGCACCTGATAGGTAGTCTTTCAACTCTTCGGCGCTCAGTAAGTATTTCTGAAGTAATGGAGGATGAAATGCTTTGGGGCATTTTAGACTTAAATTGAACTTAAACATTTTTGTCTTGTGGAGATTGTCAGGGACTTGCTTTAATGAGCAGATAAAGATGATTTGTGAATAGCATATTAAATGTTTGCATGTAAATGTTGCTCAGCTACCTGGAAACCATTTAAATAGAATTAACCTTACTGGACTTCCTCCCTTCTCCTAACTCCCCACGTGAAAAGGAATTTTCACCAATTTTATGTAGAGAATTTTAGGATGCATTTCCTATTACTGTGTTACTGAGTTGAAGATAGACAGGAGTGATATAAAGTTGGAATTGGGAGTTTTGTTCTTAAGTAACATAAAGAGGTCCCCTGACATCTTTATGCTAATCACCGGCTTGACAGAACGCAAAGGATCCTTTTCTCCTTCTGCCTTAACCATCACAGCTTTGGGTTAGCCACGTCCCAGTGGGAGCAGCCCACACTGTAGCTGAGACCTGCTGCCCAGCGAGACTGGTGTCTGGTGGACTTTCTTAGCTCTCTGCGATACTCACAGACTCCTTGGGATTCTTACTTTCTGTCCCACAGATTAGAAAATGTGCTTGGTGTCACTGAGTTTTGATTGCTTTCTCAGATGTTCCCGTTCTCCTGCCCATGATGATGGTAATGATGATGACGATGACGTTAGCAATGATGGTTATTGGTTACCAGGCACTGTGTAATTGCTGCCTGTAGCACTAGCTCATGTCGTCTGAGTAGCAAAGGAATGGGGTAGAGGTCGTATTCTCAGAGAGGGGAAGTGCGAGTCAGAAAGGATTAGGCTTGTTGTAAGCTGCTAGGTGACAAACTGAAATTTGAACTCACATCTGTTGGTGCCACAGACCATCTTCTTGATGCCTCTGCTTTTCTGCTGCTGCGCATTTGTGGCATTTACTTGGAAAAGTCGCTTCCTGATTTGTTCAGCCCTGGAAAACGATGGCCTGTAGATGCATTCTTCCTGACTCATGTCACGTATCACATTTTTTTTTTTTTTATGGAGGGGAGGTCATTACTGTCAGCATTTCTGATGGCCTCTAACCCTTTACTGCATCTCTGCTCTGCCCCTCCTCAACCCTGTGTCTAGATGGACAGTGATGGCGGAGAGAATAATAGGCCAGACCAGTGGGTTAGCCCAAGAAGGGAGTCTCATAGGCTAGAGAGACTTGCTTTAGTTGGGTTATTTGTGGCCACCCATGCTGACAATGACTGCTTGGTTTTCATTAAAAGGCAACCTCATCCAACAGAAAGAAAATGGCCATAAGACCCTGACAGTGCTCATGAACCCCAGAAGAGTTCACCAGGAACCTGGAAGAGAACCTAGTTTTGCGACTTAAAAACAGATTCACTAAGCCTCAGTTTCCTCATCTGTAAGATGGGGGTAATGACATCAACTTGGTAGGATTGTTGTAAAGATTAGAGAAACCATGTGCAAAACCCTCTCATATAAAACATGCTCATGAAAAGAAAGCCATTATTACCTTAAAATTCTTAACTCAGAGGGGAAATCCTAGTGGAACAACTCAAACTCCTTAACCTGATCCATCTAGAGAGCACTGATGTTTCATTGCTCTATTCTCGGCTCCAGCTGGGTACACCATATGAGGGTGGTCTTGAATTCAAAGACTGACAGTCGGTCCGATTCCTTGGTTCTGTAGTTCTCCACGGCTCTGACTCAAGCTCCCTCTAGGAATCATCATAGTCGTTCAGCTGTCTTTCCCAGCTCTTCCTTCCCAGGCAAAAGAAAAAGTCTCTAGACATTGTTTCTTTGCCTTCAGGAATCTGGCAATTCAGTGAGCATGGTGACAGTTCTAGAACATAAGCTCCACGAGGACAATCCTCAGAGACTCTGTTACATGTTTATACCAGGGTTTCCAGCACTTCAGACTAAGACAGTTCTCTATTGTGGGGCTGTCCTGTGCACCCTAGGAGACACAACAGCCGCCTTGGCTTCTCCCTATAGATGTCATAACATCCCCTTCTGCTGTGATAACCCAAGAAGTCTCCAGTTATTCCCAAATGTCTCTGGGGGCATTATCACCCCGATGAGCATCCTGGTCTACAAAGGAGGATTTTGGTTAGTGTTCTGTTGGGACATAGGTTTGTAACATGAATGAAGAAAAAAGATTTTTTTTTTTAAGATATGAGAATATACTGTATTACTGTATCTGTGGTGCCAGTAAAATTGTTTCTTTTCATTGAAGTTCACTACAAATGTTTACCTCCAGTTGCTCCAACTGTCTTTTAAAGTAACAGGGAGGTGAGGGGTGGGCTGACTGCTGGCATATTACTGCTGGCAGGGCTGCAGCTGTGCTGAGAGCAGCCTGCTGGGATAATCTAAGGAGTGGTAACTAACAGTAGACATTGCAGTTTCTGGTTCAAATCTAATCAGCAAGCCCAGTCCAGACTGACCTGTTTATAAGGCAGAGCATTTAAAAATCTCTGTCATTTTCATGTAGTGTTAAGAATCTGTTAGAGTCCTATTGGGAAAACTAGGCTGCATATTACATTTATTACAGTAATACTGTGCTGAAAAAAATCTTAGCTCCTCTGTCCTTTTCAAATTGATTCATGAAACGGACCCAATTTTTATGTTAAATATGTCAAAGGTGCAAGCATGAGGTTTAAGCATTTTGCTGTTCTTCAGTGACTGTCAGTATCAGATTTGATTTGTAGAAGAATGCCTTGAGCTGCTCAAGTCAACCATTTACCACCATCAATCCTGACAACATTGTTTGTTTTGTTACTTTGAAACCTGATTATTACTGTCCAACAGCTGGAAGGGAACTTTAAGATCCCAGACTCCAACCTCTTTCATTGAAAAATTCAGAAACTGAGTTTCCATAGAATCTGACATATTTCATTTAAAATAATTAGCTTTGTAAGAGGTAAATCACAATAGAGCTATTGTTGAGTGTGATCCTGTTGTTTTTCGTGAGCACCCACCTCACCCTGCTCCATCACTTAGACACAGTCTTGTACTTAAATGAGGATCTGGCAAAAATGATAGCTGGACAAGAACTCGCCAAGAATAAATTAAGCCCCATTGAAAGATCTAAGTGTGTATTTGGCCTGACAGGACAGTTGACAGTGAAGAGTAAAGAACAGGAAATTTCAGACAGGTCTCATAGTAAACCTATTAAAATCAGCTGTTTGTTGTTTTAGGCAAGTTGCCAAGCCTCTTTAAGCCCCAGCTTGCTCACGTATAAACTGGTAAGAAATAAGATAGCCAGCTGCTTAAGTAGGCAAGGATTCAGTGCTATAATGAAGGTAAAATACTTAGCACACTAGCAAGAAATCAGCCATCTACAGTGGCCGTTGATATCATTGACCTACACTAAAAAGTCCCTGCACTTAGTCATTTCACTCTAGACCGCTTCCTTGGACTCTGGGAACTAGATTTCTTCAGAAAACTTGGACAGTGAAACCGAGACAACCTAAATGACATTGGATAGTTGTGTACTTGTCTCTTGCAGTAGAATCTGAGTAGAATCAGAGACGTTTCAAAAGAAGCATTGGAAGCAAATCTTTATCAGTATTGTTTTTCTAGGTTAAATGTTAATACGGTCAATTGTATTTGCTAAGTTGACATAATGCTATATGAGGTGAACATTCAAATACGCCCATTCTAAACCATAAATTGAAGTGTGACTTTAAAAATTAGTAAAAATTTTGAAATATACAATTTTTTAATGAACATATATAAAGTACACCCTAAACTCCCCGCCCCCCTCATCCCCCGGCCCATCCATTTAGAGAAGGAGCCTGTATATCTCTCCTGTGTGCTTTGGGCAATCCAGGAATATGTTTACTGGGCATATTTAATGGAGAGGTGATCAAAGATTGTCTAAGGAAGAAAAATTAGTACAGGAGTGAATGCCAGTAGATTTTCATATGAAGGCAATCTATTTTCATGTGAAAAATTAAGGAAAAGTTCAAGGATTTTTTTTAGGAGTTTTCCCCCAAAACCTCTTATAATTTAAGCCCCAAACAGGATAAAAACCTGCTTTAAAATAGCAAAATTACATTCAAGTCAATACTTCAGCTTTGCAAACCCAGGTAGTCTACCTAGACCCAAGTGTTGTCATAGGAAGATTCTGATAGAGTACTTCATTCTTCCTCATACTCAACATAGTGTACAGGCTTCTAATCTGACACCGGATGCAGTCATGGTGGTTATTATGAATCTGCTTTTTAAAAAAACATCCAATATTGGATATGTATGGATATGTATTGTATGTGTTTTTGGATATGTAGGGAAAAGTCATAAAAAAAGAATGAAATCTTGTGACAGTATGGGTGGACCTTCAGAGTATTATGCTAAGTGAAATAATCCAGACAGAGAAAGACAAATACTGTCTGATTTCACTTATATATGGAACCCCAAAAATAAAACAAACAAAACAAAAAACAAACTCAAAGTACCAAGAAAAGATTGTTATTACCAAAGGTGAGGGAGGTTGGGGTGGGGAGAGGAGGAAGTGGCTGCAGAGGATCAAGTGGTGTCACTTCCAGTTATACAATAAATAAACCCTGGATATAATATACAGTGTGGGGGCTACAGTCAATAATACTACATTGCAAATTTGAAATTGCTAAGATGGTAAAGAGACATTGCAAAGTACATGCAAATGTCAAATCATGTTGTACTCTTGAGACCAAATAATGCTATATATCAGTTATACTTCAATTACAAAAAAGAAAGTTCTAAAAAAATCCAGCATGTAGTTTGTGAGCATCTAGAAAAGAGTCATAAAACCCAATGCTTTTGGGTAGATTTATCTAACACCACCTGCTAAAGGGGGCCTGCTAGTTTGTCCCCAGACTAGTTCATGGTGGTGCTTCCTTAGTGACCTCCAGGCAAGGGAGCTCGATTCAGAAAAGCACTTTTGATACTCAGCAGGAAGCTTCATTAGTCCTTAGGTCAGAAAGCTGCAGAGCGCTGCCACTTACTCCCGTGCCCGTCATGCTGGGCATGGCCCTTTGTTTTGAGGTCCTCTCACCTCCAAGCCATGTGAGTTTCAGACACATCTCTAGTATGCAGTGGTTCAAATACTGTTCAGAAAGTTCAATGTCTTGGGCCTCCCCGGTGGCACAGCGGTTAAGCGCTGCTCGGTGGAGCTGTCGGCAGCGGCGACGCGAGTTCGACGCCCGGCTGGGGAGAATCCCACATGGTGCGGCAGACCTCTCCTGCCTCGCCCGCTGCTCCCCTCAGCAGTGTATTTCTGATCTGCCTGTTCTGCTACCCGCTTTGTCTCTGGTGAACCCTCTAGCCGCCCCACAGCTCTGGCTTGTACCCCAACTTGTATGTATAAATTTAAAAAAAAAAAAAAAAGAACAATGTCTTATTAAGGTTCCCAAGAGGCTTATGGGGGTAAGTGGCTGGGAAGGAGCATTCCTTTTATAGATCCCATATCCTAATAGGGCAGCTGTGAACCCACATGTTCTGCTTCTGCAAGCCTCTTACTTGTCACCTAACAACTGGACAGGGGGTTTTTCAAGCATGATTTCATGAACTGCCATCTTAAGCCTGATGCTATTGGGTCCTGATACTGTTGAATAACTACTAGTTATAGGGAGAAAGAAAGAAAGAGTGGTGGGAATTAGAGAGTTCACTTGTAAGGGTTGGTGGGATCATGTCACGTTACCTCCAATCCTAGGAAATGGGGCTGGATGAAGCCAGTCCTAGTGGGTGGGTTTTTTTTTTTTTGTTTTTTTTTTCTGACTAAAGCTGTGGTATGTTGCCATCTAGTGGAACATATGGCAAACTAAAGATTAATGTATTCTGACCACAAAGTTCACCAGAGCCAATTAAATACTGAAAATCTTTTCTAAAGGAGAGTGTTTTGGAAACACATGCAAATTCAGGTGAAACTAAAGTTGACTCTTAGTAATCATGTTTTCTTAAAGTTGGCAAAAGGTCACTCTGTTTCTCGAGAGTTCATGAATATTTACCCCCAGGGAACTGACAAGTTTTTCAAACATATACCCAGGTCCCGGTGTGGCATTTTCATTGAAATCTCTACAATAATCACAGTTTCTTGTCTAAATTCCTGGGCAAAATGCTAGGTTATTATAAGGTTATTTTAGTATTTTTAATGTGATTTTAAGGTCTTCAATACCTTCTTTATTTATATTTTCTTTTTTTCTATTAAATGCCTACAGAACACATGCATTTTTTGGAGAAGCAAACACATTTTCACATTAAAATTCCTAATAATATACACGAGAGGTTCAGGTTTTTGACTTGATTTATATGAAGACCTGTAGGCTTTGATTTTGGGCTGGTTCATGAATACTGACTATTTGTTTTGTTTGTTCCTTTGCTCTTTTCCTGTGTTTGCTTAGATCCCTCCCTGGTGCCACTGCAGCTGAGTG
The DNA here is from genome assembly GCA_004024925.1 of Scalopus aquaticus. Lineage (NCBI taxonomy): Eukaryota > Metazoa > Chordata > Mammalia > Eulipotyphla > Talpidae > Scalopus > Scalopus aquaticus. The sequence continues at coordinate 131,023 of PVIJ01002590.1, read as the reverse complement.
TGCGTCCAATCTGAAGAAAATTTACACAGTGCAAACAGTTCAGGTAAGATCCGGAAGGGGAAGTGCCAGATTAAGGTGGTGTAGGTTGAAAATGTAAGTTGAAAACGAAGTCAGTCAACCTGAAAATTGCCCTGTGCTGGCTGCCCCCATCTGGACTCTGCTCTGGCTCACAGGTCCATTTTGGTGGAACTGCCCTGGGAAATGCCCGCTGAGTATATATCCAGTGGCCTGTTCTTCTCTTAGTGACCTAGTGAGCCTTTCACCGACTCCCTCACCCCCCACCCTGAAGCAGCAGAGTGTCTGAATTCCCACAGCAGCCGTGCCCCTCCCGCCCAGCTGCTTCCATCTGTGAGGGACTGTGGCGCCCGCCTGCAGGGTTACTGAAGGTTGTGGTCACTCGTGGAGAGCAGGACGTTGTTGAATGTGAAAATCGGAGGTCTTCTTCCTATTTCACATTCGAATTCCATCATCGTAAGTTGGGCAAGTAATCAGCCTTTTAAATTTCTGTAAAACTGGCACAGCAATAGCACTTTCTGGTAGACTGTTGTAAGGACTGAATAAGAATGTTTATACTATACTTAATAGAAAACATAATTCAAGCAAATCAACAAATGCAAACTCTATTAGTTCTTTCTTTATCCAACTCTGAGGATTAATAAAAACAACTGGTTTCTTTAAAAAAACTGGTATGTAATTGATCACGTATCTATTTTCTTGAAAAACAAATTCTATCAAATTTCTTCCCTTTACTACTTTAATCCACTAGTAAAGACAGAAAAGGCTTTTAAAGCTGCTTCATTCTTGCATTGACCAGATGTCCTGAATTTTCCAGAAGGACCAGATTGAAACAGTTTTCCTGTTGTGCCCCTAAATCTTTTAATGTTTCAGAAATTCCTATAGATTGGCATCTCGATTTTATCTCTCAGGTAGCTATCTTACATGCACACGTGGCACTTAATTCTCACAATCCTTTTCTCAGATCCTCCTAGTATCTGGTTTGGAAAATTGGTTTTTATAGATATGCCATCCCAGGAATCTGATTGTAAGATGTCATGCCTGGCCACGGAGGGCAGTAAGCTGGTGTAAAGACAGTCCCACCCATCGGCCAGTTCTGATCTAGTTGGAAAAATGACATAAGCTTGTGGAAAGCAAAATCACAGTGCTGCCGTCAATAATTGTTCAGTGCCAAGTACAAGCAGTGTCGCAAGGCAGCATGTGGGCCTCTGTCCAGCGGGAGAATGCTCTCAGTCTGGGAAAGGCTGCCCTTGCTAGGTCCCTGTGGTGACTTCGTGGACTTTTGTTACATCTTCCTAGCAGCCATTTGTACAGACTTCGGAACAGTTGATTTTAAAGCCCATCTTTAGCTGCAGACGCTCTTAGATCTCATTGGACCTTTTAAAGTACTAATTAGACTTTCTACTCCATTGTGACATTGGATCATCAGAGTTAAGCCTGGGATTCCAGGACAGACATCGGTAAAGTCAGATTCCCAGGTCCAGCATATTGACGCAGATCATGTGGTAGACACTTACTATCCAGCTGCAAGTTAGAATGGGTCTTCAGAGACCAATTTGAGTACCCAGGCTGGCACAAACTAGACAATTGCTTAAAAATACATTGGAATAAAATTTGCATTCAGTAAATACAGACTTCTTAAGTATACAGTTTGATAAATTGGACAAAGGTATGCAAACATGTAACCATCACCTAGATCAAGGTAAAAAAAAAAAGTTCCTTCATGCCAGAAAGTTTCTTCCAGCTAGTTCTCTTCCAGAAGCAACTGCTATGCACATTTTTATCACCATATAGTAGTTTGGTCTATTATTGAACCTCATATAAATGGAATCACATAGAACTATACTCTGGGTGTCTGTTTCCTTTCAATAAATACTGATGGATTGAATGAAAGAGAAGCTAGTGAGTAAACCACTTTCCTGGCTTAGAGCAGACTGCTTGAGTAAGGATCTGTTAAACTGTAGACCCCACTTTTTCAGTGGGGACAAAAATTGATTCTTAGTGTAGAGAGAAAGATCTTACTCTTTCCATGAATAAGCACAGATATATCCAGCACATAAACAGATACACAGTCTCTGTCTTACTAAAATTGCCTGAAGGGGTGCTAACAGCAAAGGTCTCCTTTAGGGTGGGGGTAGTGCTCTAAGGGGTCAGGAGGCAGCTTCACATCTCTCATGTCTCTGTCCCCCTCAGTGCTCATGTGTAAAACAGAGGTAGCAGTTGCTGCCCCCAAGGTTGACTGAGGGTTAAGTAAGGATGCACACAGCTCCTACTAGGCTTGGTGTGAGTAAACCCTTAAGTGTTGGCAGTGTTTATCAAAGTGGAGCTGCATTCTGTGCCTCAGCTTTATCAGTGGCCAGGCGAGGGTGTGTGCTCAGGTGGAGGGTGGCCACACTGCCTGGGTTTGTGCCCCATTCCTGCCACTCACTTGCTGGAGCAGATCCCTTCACTTCTCTGTATCTGACTCTTCTGCAAGATAGGGATAATTGTGGAACCAATTGCAGCATGAGGTTGGGGGTGAAGCGGCCCAAGGATGTAAAAAGCACAGGTTGAGAGCTCTCTGCATCATTTGCCTGCCTTTGTTGTACCAGCTTTCATATTTTCCTCGGTTGTGTTTTAGATCAGAAATTTACTTCAAGCAGTTATTTCCCGGATTCACTGCTGATTGTTCGTACCTCTGCTTATGTACATGCATTTGACTTAGCGATAACTTGTGGGACTTCAGCCTATGTGTGTCCTTAACATCTGTGAATAGTTCTTTGTATTTAACAACTTGCCTGGGTGCTCATTTTAACATGGAGGATATGCTTTAATCCTGTGATCTTTCTGTTTGGGATTGCATGTTGACTCTTGGATTCTCACTCTGTCAGCACTAAAAACCTACCTCCCTACTCATGTCTGTTTCCCCCCATAGGTGTTTAGGTGAAAGGTAAGACTCATGTGCTACTGAAGGTCACTTTACATAAAGACATATCTTCTTCTGCTTTGAGACTCTTTAGCAAATTTGAGATGTTGAGGTATAGGCAGGAATCATTCTCTTTATTAGCTGGAGAAATGGAGGCTGGGAACATTTGGTGGGAAGACCCAGCTGTGCTGTGCCTCGGACCAGCGTTCCTTCCACTTTCAGTTCAGTTCTTTATTTCCCTCCACCCTGTTGCGGAGTGGGGAGGCATGCGCCTCCAGATGGCCCCGTGACCCCTGCTGAGGACACTCATCTGGGCCAACAATAATTTTCGCTGCTTGGAGTTAAATTTATTTCTTTCCTGCCTTTCTTGGAAAATTCCATTTTTCATCTATGTACTTTCCAGATGCCTGTTGATTCTTTTTACTCTTTTGTAAATATTTCTGATTTTTCTACATCTCTCCTGGGTTCCTAACTCCTGAATAGTTGCAGTGCAGAATAGGACACGGCTCTGCACAAGCCTGGTGTTACCTGAGGGAGGGCAGAGAGCAGCTGCTCTTTGTGGGAGGACAGATCACATTGCCAAATGTGATTTACAAGGAAGGTGCCCCCTTGTAGCTGATATTTTCAGTCTAGCTACCAGGAGACTAAAATTACACCCCTGATAACACATTCCTGACAGCATTCTCTCTCTCCTCAGTTACTGTGTTCTCACCTTCAAGATTTGCCACACCATGTCCCACTTGTACTGTGTTCTCTCCAGTATTTTCTAAAAGTTTCATATTTCTTTTGTAAATGGGTATCTGTCCAGTACCATTTATCACAGACAGGAGGTCTTCATTAAAAATATATGCAGTCTCTTCAGGTGAAGAGAATGTTTCTTCTGCAGCCGCCAGGAAGCTGTGGAATTATCGTGCAGGTCTACTTCTAGTTCTGTCTGTGCACACTAATACTCATCACAAGATTCTACATCTGTTGTTTGTGCATAAGGGATCAACACTTAGTGTGACAATCCAGCTGTGCAGGCTGGACTGTTACCCATGATCAATAGATAGAGTTTAACTATAGATCAGTTGCCTAAGGTCCTCCATGCCTCCTGATCATTGTGTGGATGGAGTAAAGACTGAGAAGAGAGATTAAATACTGCAAAATAGCTTAGTCATGTCAAGTATAAAACTTGGTATCTTCTGAAGAGGGCCAGAATGTGCCACCCAGAACATGCCACTTTAGCATAAGAGTTATTTGGAGCTAAAGATAAATGAGAAGGTAACTCAGTGCTCTCTGCCTAAAAACGGCATCATTTTCCTTTTAAATCCATCCCCCTTTTTAATCACTTGAGGCTGCATCACAGGCATTACTAACCAGCCCTCTGCTACCCTGTAGTTCCTAGTCAGGTCCCACACTTACCACCTCCAGGAGCCTAAGCCCCTTTTCCTTTGGTCGCTTCCCCACATTTTATAACCCTTCATTAAATCCAACCACATCTTTGCAGACTCCATGACCCTGTGCACTTAAAAATATTTAACATCAATAAAGAAACATGCACCCATGGGCTGTACCCAGGAATCATGGTACACACTGCTCTGTGCTGTTTCCCCAGACTTTGCTGGGGACGCTCTCACATTCTTTTGAAGTATGAAATCTACTTCGCTCCCAAACCCAGACTTGGTGGTTTATTGACTTCCTGTGTGGTGGGACACTAACATCCTGGCCTCTGTCTCATCTTCTCAATCATCAGCCCTCCAAACTTGGGCCCTCACTTTAAGTCCAGCACTTTGGATTTCGAAGCAAACTCATTTACTCTCAGGTACTTGGCTCTTACAAATCAGAAGCACATTGCTTTTAGCAACTGTGTCTACTGTTGAGTTTAAAATGTCCATTAAGCTCTCAGTTGCCACCTTTATTCTGGACTCTTTCTTCCTGGCCCGTAAATATCACTGTTTCATTTGGTGGGAAGCAAGCCTACTAAAAACACTAATGGAAAGAAATGTATGTTTGCTATTTAAAAAATACTCTCCTGTTTCATATGCTACAGCCCTCAGACAAAATCCAGGATTTCGGGTGCTTTTGTCCTACACCATGATGTCTAGCCACATGGCACCTTTTCTTCTCAATTATTTTCAAATATTCTCTTTTTTTCTTCAGAATCTTCCAGTAGGAAATTTACACATTTCCCTGGTAATGAATAATTATCAGTTTGGCAGAGGGCTGTCAGATGGGGCTTAGCAGCTCCAGTCAGAACTAGTAGTTTGGGGATCTATCAGATGTCACCACAGTCCAGAGCCATGCCACACCTGCTTTGTTACTCTAGGCCCGCCATATGCTTTCACTTTGCATTTGACTATTACACTGTCCAATGAAATAGTTATATCTGGCACAGTATGCGCAGGAGGAGAGTTGGGCTTCAGGGCTCTGTGGCCTCTGAAATTTATCCCGAGATCCTTGGTCTTAAGTCCAGGAGGACTCTGTTGGATTCAAGACTCCTTTAGACAACTGTGTGCCCTGCCTCAGTTCCGTGAGGAAAGGTGCCAGAAAGATGCTTAAGAATAGCACCGCCAATTACTACAGTTTGATTGGCAAAGACACCCCCTTTGCACTAAGCTCTGGCCCTGTGGACTGAATGAACAATATCTAGCTTTTACACTTTTCCTCTTTCTTGGGTTATCATTGAGACTTTTTTAAGCACTTCATCATTATGAATAAACTGAGTTTTATTTTTACTACAATATACCATTCTACTGTTTGCAAGCCAAATTTTATTAATTATGAGCTTTTAATGGCCTTTGAAATCCATTTGCAAGTTCTGCCTTTAGTAAAAATTTAACTAAAAGAAAAGCATCACAGAGAATATTACCATGAACTCACCAAGTTTCCAGTGAAAGAATCTCACTTCTGAGAGGTTGAAGAGGGTCTGAAGTGTTTGTAATGCTACACACTTCTCGGACTATTTTTACCATCATACAATCATAACACATTTCACATACTGCATGAGGTTTGCAACAAAGAAACAAACTGATTTAGTCCCACATAATTTTTAATAGGGCATTTGTCAATAGTGTCAACAGATACTTCATTCCTGTTTTGTATTCATGCACAAACGTGCAAGTATGTTCATTAATAAGCCCTCTAACTTAGAGTTAAATCCATTGCTCTATCTACTTGGGCTGTAATCTCTTGTCATGTTTGCCAAGACAAATAAAGTCAGTTGTCTGTTTTTGTTTTCAAGAGAGGATTCTAAAGCTACAATTCTTAGCATAATCCTTGGAGTATTTTTCCTACTTTCAAAACAAAGACAACATTTTGTTGTTTTTTTCAAGACAGGATTGGAGAACTTTGTCAGGGGTGTGAGGGCAGATTCTCTGGTTTGTATGCCTTTTCTGAGACTTGAAATTTGCCAGCACCAAAGTCCTTTTGGTTTACCTAAAGGAGGTATTTTTGTTTTAGCATAATTTTGCCCATAAATTCTTCACAGACCATTGCCACATCATTGCAGAAGTCACAGGCTGAAGCTCAGCCCCCAGCATAATGAACGTGGAAAAACATCTTCCACAGTTGTCCCCCATTCTGGGTGTTCCCCGGCTTCCAGGAATGGAGAAAGATGGGCCCAGATGTACTGTAATGTTGCTAAGGAAGAAAGCTGAATGGAATTAAACTACCTGGGTTTGTGTAGCTCTACCTGTTCATGCTCACACCACAGACAGACACTGAAGTATTATAGTGAGAGTACTGGCACTAAGCACATTAAAGGATGGGTATCTGTGTAATGAGTTATCTCTTTGAGGACCTGCTGTAACTAAAAATCTATTTTCAACTACTCCCTTCATTAGCACTGTTTTGGTACAAGGATATCAAAGAATATCCCAGGTATTCTTAGTTAATAAATCTATCTTGAGGTGGTCTTTTTGCCTTCAGTTTTATCTAAGTTCACTGTTGCTGCCCTTACAACTAATTTGGGTTTAATTTTTACTCAAGACAGCTTCACTGACACATAAAGATTATCATCCAGCGAAGATAATTTCATTCCACTGATGCTGCTCCATTCAGGGTGCCCTTGGATTCACTTTTCTAATTGGTCTGTTGCTTTTTCTATTTCTTTTCTTTAGACCCACTAGGAGATTCAGTTACCCCTAACTTATCTCCCTACATGGACTATTTCTCACTTATGTCATATTTATACGCATAATCGTAACTGTGATTCTATGACCTATTTCAAGCAACACTGCAATCTCAGTCATTGTCCTAATCCTAATCTTACACTTGGACAAGTTAGTAGCTGGGCCTCAGTTCCCTTACCTGTAAAATGGGTAGTAATTCTCTTCTTAATGAAGTTGTCATTAAGATAAATGACACAAACACGTACAATTCCTATACCAAAGCCTGGCACTATTACTATTAGAGTTGTCTCCACCCTTATCTGAAGTTTTGCTTACATGATTTCAGTTACCTGCAGTCAACCATGGTCTGAAAATATATGCTCTCTCAAAATATATTTTGAGAGAAAGAAACCATATTCATATAACTTGTTATAATTGTTCTATCTTATTAGTTACTATTATTGATCTCATATTGAGCATAACTTTTAAATTAAACTTTGTCTTAGGTATATGTATTTTTTTTCATAAACCTGTGGGGAAAAAAAGGCACACACAGAGTTTGTTCCATGGTTTCAGTTATCCACTGGGAATCTTGGAAAGTATCTTCCACAGAAAAAGGAGGACAACTGTGTTATTACTGTTACTTCTGTTATTGTTGCTGTTAATATCACTTGATCATTTTTTGGTAATTTGTGTTCTGGCTGCTGTTACAGAATACCATACACTGGGCATCTTAAACAACAAACATTGATTTCCCAGAATTCTGGAGGCTGGAATTCCCAGGTCAGGATGCCAACCTTGGCAGATTTTGGTGAGGGTGCACATCTTGGTTTCCAGACCAACAGACGACTGCATTTTCATTGTGTCTTCACATAGTGGAGAGAGAAATGGCTAGCTCTTCCTTTTCTTATCCGGACACTGACCTCATCATGGGTGTGCCCAAAGCCCCCACCTCCTACTACTATCCCATTGGGTTTAAGGTTTCAGTACATGAATTTTTGGAGGACATGAACATATAGTCCATAGCACCCTGTAGCTTGAGCAACTTGTTGCTCTACTAGGCAGAGCAACAAAAAGAGGAGGGAGTATCAAAGGTGATGCCTCTTTGTCTCTCTCTCAATATCTCATTCCCTAATCCAAAGCATAATGGGTCTGTTCTTGGTTTTGAAAGAAGACACAGGTGGTGTTATAAGGAAATTGATTCAGTACATGTATTCAGCACTACAGCTTATATTAGATGCCATATACCTGTCAGAAAAATCATTAACAAAATCCTACCCAATTTTATGTGGAGATTCTTTGTATGGGAATGTTTTCTTAATAACCATAGCCTCCTGAATGTAGAACTTGGCCCAACTTCAGTAAGGAATATTCTTTAATGTTATGTTATACTTCCTAGCAGAAAATAAGAAATAATACTGAGAAAAATCTATTTTGAATGGGTAGGACTTAATGAGAATCTGATTTTTTTTCTTTAATGCATTAATTTCATAATCTAGTGGCATAGTAAACCAATACTGGGTATATTAAACAAAGTGTTTTTCTTTTAAAGATATTCTGGAGTGTGTACAATAATATTCCTCCTGTGACTAGCCTGCCTTTGAGATGTAGTTATCATTTAATGAGAGGAGAGAGGCGACCACTTTGGTAAGTGTCTAATGTATAATTTGAGGTTAAGGTGGGAGGGAAACTGTTATGAACCTCATAAAATATTTACCTCATGCTGAGTTGGATTGCCAAAGTAGTTTTCTGCTGGTGATGTTGCAGAGTAATTTTAGCTATAAAATAAGTCCCTACCTACCACCCACTCCCCCTGGGGCTAGTGAGTGGGGGTCTCAGTGCTCCTCCAATGAGTGCCTCACTGCAGTCTTACCGTGGGGGGCCATTCAGTCCCATGCATACTTTTGGTTTGCTCCTTTATTTGTTTAACAGTGACTTAGACAGTGGAATGTAAAAGCTTCTTGGCTGATGAGTTGCAGGGAACAGATGTGGTATTTATGTCTGTTACATTGTTGAAGAAAGCTCCTGTCACCCCAGACTTCTCTCAGTCATGGTCCACATGGAGAGTCTGTGATCGTGACCATGACTCAGGTCCTTAGATCTTTTCTTTAATAACTTGGTGTTATGATGAAGGTGGTAGATGCTAACCGATTTAGGCTGGATTCCCAATCAGTAATAAATCCCTATACCATGTCCCTCAACTGTTTTAAGTTTTTTACTCACTAATGAGATAGGGATTTACCCTGCCTTGTTTGGTAGAAATGAAAGAAACCTTATTTGAGCAAAGAAAGAAATTTTTGACCCCTGTAACTGAGACATCCACTGATAGAGCTGATTTCTGGCAGGTCTGGGTAATCAAATGTGTCAAACTAGGACTATGACACTCTCCGTTAGATTTACTTTGCTTTCCTCTGCATTGGCTTAATATTCAGGCAGGCTTTCCCTTGTGTGGTAGAAAAATGGTTTTCATAGACTGAAGTCTTACAGCCTACAAGTTTATCACTGTCCACATTCACCAGCCCCAGTAAAATGCCCGGCTTGGCTCTTACCTGTCCGCCTTTCCAGTGCTAGCAATCACACAGACTAGGACAGTGTTCTCATAGACACACCTGGTTATCAGTTCGTCTTGGAAGCCTGAAAGTGGAATCAGCCTATTGGAATGGATCTCATGTAAGAATAGGGGACACTGGCTCCTTAAAGGGAAATTGGGAGCAGATATTAAGTGGAAACACAGCAGATATCCACTAGCAGGTTTCCTGTTGAAACCACAACATGAGGTTGATTTGAGAATCAGATGAGGTCATGTCCTGAACTTGACACTGAAATGTGAAGGCCTTCACACATGTGAAGCAGTTGCAGTCATTTGTTTGTCCCCAGATTGTCCCTACCTCCTTGAGGATTATAACCTGGTATCCCATCATTATCTCTGCCCTAGTGGCTTCTTTCTTTTTCTTTCCTTTGTTTCTGTTTCCAATAAAAGGACTGGGGGGAGAATTTATTGAAAAATACACAGGTTTTTTTTGTATTTTAATGTCTTCTGTTATTGAACTAAATGTATGTAGAATGACTTCTTTCCTGAATATAACTTTAAATGTTGGTCTTTGATCCAGGGAAGAGGAGAGTAATGCAAAGGGTGGTGTATGGAAGATGAAAGTTCCCAAGGACAGCACGGTAGGTTTTTTCTAGAACTGACTAAGCTTGGGGTGGTTGTGGCTGCATATGGTGAATTTCTTGTGCCTTTCAGGCAGTACCCCCACTAGTCTCAGAACAAGACAGGGGTGAAAAATTCTGCTCTGACTTTGTAGATTTTCTACATTGCACTGTCACCTCAAAGATGTATTGTTGTGCTTCTCTACGGTAGTGGTATAATAGTACCTTGTCGTAAGAGCTGAATGCTTATAAACTTGACAGAAAAACTGATTATCGTCCTGGCCATCCTTTCTCCAGCGGCTGTATGGAAGCTCGTCTCACAAAGGGAGAGTCAGGGTCCATCCTGCCAAGGGCTCTTCCTTCCTCCACGGGAAGCAGAGATGGTTCCGAGGACAGCTGTGACATGGAGAGTGCGATGTTTGAGATGACCTTGCATCTCACCATTCTCTGGGGTTTTGTGGGAGGCTCTGCCAGCCTCCCCCTGGAGCTGACAAGGACCTGGTTGGGGAGCTGGCCTTCTGGGATGCTAGTTGGCAATGGCCAAACCTCAGAAACTTAGATTTCCCAGGAGTGGGCTCTAATTCATTATACTGACTGAAAATGAACATTTCAGATCTGTTCTTAATCCCTGAGAAACCAAGAAACTTCTTTGAAAATGGATGAAAGGGCAAATATTACCCAGTTTTACCTTTTCATAGTTTCTTTCATGTGGATAAGCTCAAAGAATTGAGAAGTCTCCAGGGACCCGTGTACTCAAGCTGGAGTCATCGCCCTCCACACACAGCCCTAAAGATAGGACCAGACTTATCGGTTAAGATGCAAGTGATTAATGAAGATGTGTAGCTCCAGGATTTGCCCGTTACTTGGCATACATAAAAAAAAAAAAAAAAAAGTCTGGAGCAAATAACAAATTAGGAAAGATGTATGAAGTGTCTCTGCTTCCCTGAAAAGGAGAAAGAGCAGAGAATAAAAAGAATGAGAGAAGTAAAGGGTTGGTTGTTTTGTTTTTTTAATTTCAGCAAGATGTAAGTTTTCCTTTTCATGATTCTTGTTCACTGGATGTTGATTTCTCATTAAAAACAACCATGATGTCAGCATTCAACAAAAAGCCACTGTCCGTCTCAGCTCTCCTCTTCTTGTCAGCCCATTAGCCAATTTCAGCCACAATAGTGCTGCTGTGTCTGCGCAGACGTCCTCATCCCCACAGTTCAGCATGCTCTTACCTTACCTAAATTAAAAATGGGGGAGTGTGCTTTCTCTTCTCTATGTCTCCAACTTTGCCACTAACTGTAAGAGATAGCATTTGGGACAGGTGGGAAATGAAAGGACTGATCTGTATGGCAACAAGTAGACCAGATAGGAGGGGCCAGGAAAGAGCAAAGCAAATCCTCCCTGATAGTGAGCGTCCCCATGGTTAATGACTGTTGCATTGGTTAAAAATTCAGCTAGGCTGCTTTCCACTCATTAGAATATAATAATAAACACTATTATTACAGCAAATCTGTATTGAGCACCTGGCATATTATAAACATGTGGCTGTTTATGGAATGCATCTTAAATGTTGAGTCTTTTTGTTGCAATCACAGTGTTAAGCCTTTTGAATATATTTGTTGACTAATATATTGGTCACAACAACCCCGGGAGGTTGGCCCTATTATTATTCCCTGCTTGCCTAAGGAAATCCATGCTCAGAAAGGCTGATAACTCACCTGGGCACAGATCCTAACTATCTTTTCAGGATTCAAATCAGGTTCTGGGAATTTAGAGCCTCAGAACTACGTAAGGAAGTGAAATGGGCCTCTAGGAGCCTATGAGTGGATTCTAGCTGTCTCCTGGATGGCATGAGTAGATGGTGTCTGGCAGGGACTCCAGTTTTCTCTTTGGGAGGCAGCGGACCAGGAAGTTTGCTGATTCTTATGGGGGAATGTCTCCGTACACACATCCAGTTCAGCCACTTGACACTTGACAGCCTGCATTGGGTGGATGGGAATTTGCAAGTCTCTACTATTCAGTAACCTGAAATTTCCTTAATATTCTTTATTTGTGTAACCTCTAAAATACTTGGTATACTGCAAGAACAAGAGAGGAAAAAAAGGATTTTACTGCCGGCATTCACATATAGCAAGTTGATATATTTTAGGTCAGTGCGAAGTACAGAAATGGTCAGTTGCAAATCATTTGAATGCATATTCCCCTGTTCTTCTGAGCTTCATCAAAGGTTTCATTAAAGAAACCTGTTTGTGGCTTTGGGTCACTATATCTCTCTGTGTAAAGTTACTTGTAAGACAATACAGTAAATGACGCCATGGCGATGAGATGTCTGCAGACTCCAGTGATGGGCATGGAAAGTGCATGTGAAGATAAAGCAGTTGTGACTTGTTTAGCTCCTGAAGATAATTGTCTAAAAATCTATGTGTTGTTTTTCTGTTTTGTTTGTTTGTTTTTTTATTTTCCCCCCATACAAGTCCACAGTTTGGAAAGAGTTGTTATTAGCGACTATCGGGGAACAGTTCACAGACTGTGCCGCTGCAGGTAAAGAAGCTCACAGCTTATCCCTGGCGTGTGTGCTTGGCTTGTGCTTGGTACTTGCAGAAGTTTGTATTTGTGTGTTTATTTTGTAACTATGAAGTTGCTTAGTTTTTTTTTTTCATGTGATTGTGGCCTTTAGTATGTGTATGTATGTATATTTACATACGTATATACATTTAGTGTATATATATGTATATATATATATGTATATGCATATATTATGTCCCCTCATAGCTTATCTGCTTAGTACACATGTACATCTGTCCAAAACAAATGTCAGAAAGGAAAGAAGCCTGGACCCTTAACACAGTTTGTGGTAGGTTTCCTTTATCTGTTCCAATGCTTCCTAAAGGACCTGATGAAGTTTGTGCATTCTTTTCCAGCCCACCCAACCCCTTCCTCCTCCTTCCTGAACTTGTCTTGCCTCCCCACCCCCCACAAAGAGAGGTATAAAAGGTAGGGAGAGATAATGTTCAGCATTATTTCTGGTGGGCTCACAATTAAGGCCAAGATATGATGTCTTTAAGACTTAGAGCACATTTTCAAATATCGAGTGAGTTTCTGAGAATCCCCATGAGTACGTTTTTAATTTGCTTTGTTTTTATCATGGAACCACTCAAAAGAGGAGAATTGAATTGCTTGCTTGAAATTTTGTTTTCTTCTTCAGTGGTAACATTTAGAATGATTTTTTTCCTGTTTATCTTTCAGTTACTGTTATTTTATTAATTGGCACTAGCTGATTTGCCCTTATATCTCTTAGATGGTGCTATTTTTAGGGGCCCCCAGATGTCTAGCTAGTGCTATAGTAAATTTCAATTCCATCTCATGAGTAGTTTCAATCATTCAATTTTTATTTGGCTTCCCTTTTTTTTTTTTGCTTGCATCTTATTCACTTAGGATAAAACGTGGATTAAGATGAAAAGATCTCCGAAGTACAAATTCCTTCTGTTTTAATAGGGAGTAGTTAGCAAATTCACAATATGTAATAAAAAATGCATCCTATGTATAATTATAAACACAGACATCCCTGAGAGAGGAAGTTTTCTGTATGAATTATTCCTGTTTCCAGAACCAGGGAAAATAGCTTAAGTAACAATTAATAGCCAGTGTTGAGTAAAGAAGACCTATTGTTCTGTGGTCGACTTAGGAAATGAGTGCACCAATCGCTGTTAACCATTAGATCTTCCATGAACCTGACCCCCCCCCCCACTTGAAGCCACTTCATTCCCATTTCCCTCATCTTTAAACAATAGCTCCTCCTACCTTTAATGTCTTGCTACCATTACCCTAAAATCATAAGAGTTTTGCTGGTTGATTTTTACTTATGTGACTTGTTTGTGACTGGATCTGCCTTTGTGCAAGAGTTGCAGCCTTCTTACCATGATATTTGTGATGTGCTATGCTCATGGGTTGTGACAGTTACCAAAAGCCAAGTCAAACTAAAATATTGACAATTCATTATATTCACCTCCATTAATGATAGCACCTTCTGACCGACATTATAAACATGGCAAAAAGAAAGCACCAGAGAATGCTAGAATTTCTGTAAAAGACTAATCTAGTGACTTTATGGTCACCCTTGGAAGTGCTAAAATGCAAAGCTCTCCTCTATTTGATGGTTTTATTTTCACATCAAATTTAACATTGACTCTAGCAATTATATTTTGAAGGTATAAATTTTAAAATCAGAAACCAATATGTAAAATAAATCTCTTGGTGGGATAATAAGTTCTTATGGATGGTCATGATCAAGTACTGTTTATTTTTTGGAAATTTTTGTTTAAATGTGACATTACACACAAAAATTTTCACAAACTATAATGTTCTCAGCTTCATAAATTTTCATAAATTGACAGATCTTTGTAACTAATGTTTAGGGCCAGAACATTTTTGTCCCCCCAGAATCTCTCCTTGCTCTCCATTCAATGTAGCCACCAGTGTAACTCCTGTAGGCTCATTTTACCTGTTTTTGAACACTTATATAAATAGAATAATTTAATGTCAAGTCACACACCCTTAGCTAAGATCAAATTTTAAGGGAAAGAAGGAAGAGAGGGAGAAGGGGGACGGAGGGAAGAAGAAAGGAATTATTTTACTAAAGATGAATCCCATTAGTAAACTGGATGTATCCTTCCTTACATTGTATCTAAATACCAAAATGCTTTAACCTCCAGAAAGACAACTGAAAAAAGGATGGCACAACTATTTAGATTTACAGATTTACAGCAAATTAGGAAGATAAGCAAAGCATATCAACTAGGGCAAAATTTCCTGATTTTTATGTTTTTATCTTTTGCCTTTACTTACTAATAGCAGGTATGCAATTAGAGAGCTGACCCTATTTCATTGATATATCATGAACATGGAAACCAGGAATCAAAAGGCTTTACTGCTGTCATTTTGTTAAAAATGAATGTAAGCAAAGTGACAGGAGAACATATGACAGTGCAACAAAACTTGACTTATCCAGCCACCATTCTCAAATACCTACAAGGCAGTCCCAAACCCAAAATTTGCATAAGAGACCTACATTAGTCAGTGTAGATAAATGCTTTAATGTCCAGTCACTCTAGTACTATAATAGCAGAGCCGTACTCTGAAGATATTTACTCTCACTTGGTACACAATGCTGACAGATGGTCATTGTTTCTCTTGCCCATAGTTAAAAACCCCAAACTAGAAGGGGATGGCTAGAGGGAAGCACGAGAGAGCAGAAAGACTTAATTAAAAAAAAAGGAACAGATGAACCAAAAAAAGCAGTGTGAGCAAGTGGGAACACACAGTCTGGGCCCAGTTAGTGTTAGGGCAAACAGCACTGACCACCCCAAGATCTCTGAAAGCGGGGCAGGAAATCAGGAGAAATACTTGCTGCACTTAACAGTCAAGCATCAAGGAAAAGTTCATGTGAGTTCACTTGGCTTTCAGAAGGCAGAGACTTATGCAACTCATTTTAGAAAACGTCTCATCAAAATAGAGTAAGAAATAGTCAGAGAGCTTTGTTGACATGTTAAAAAGGGTAAATTACTTATCTGGAAAATTTGCCTGGCTGGAACACTTTGTTTATCTAAGTCCCTAGATAAATGTGATGTGACCACAACAGCTTTGTCCACTAACTTGCTTTTGCCCAGTGATTCCCCTTAGAAACAAGTATTTACTATGGGTTCTCTTGTGCCATCTTCTTTTTACCATCTTACCATAACTGAAAAACGATCGGTGCTTAAAAAGCAATGCAGACAGACTCGAAACTATCACTCACTTCTTTTTTCCCATCTTCCTCTCAGATGACGAAGTCATAGGAGTTAGTGTCAGTGTTCGAGACCGAGAAGACGTCGTCCAAGTCTGGAATGTAAATGCCTCTTTAGTGGGAGAAGCAACCGTTTTAGAAAAGATCTATGAACTTCTGCCACACATATCTTTTAAAGCTGTGTTTTATAAACGTAAGTGCTTCATTTTCAGTTATTACTTTCTAGCATATTCTATCATACTTTTAAAGATAGAAACTGTTGCAAATGAGGTAAAGGCAGAATCATTTGAAATTCTATAATCCAGAAAATAATTCAGTAAAATACATTTCATTGTTTAAAAGAAAAAGTTTAGTCTCAGAAATTAAAATGAGGTTTTATTGTCACCTAAATACATGGATCAGAAAAGGAGAGACATACTGTATTTGTTATTTCAAACATTTAAGCCTGATTTAAATTTGTCATTCCCAGAAAAAAATTACATTCTATTTGAAGCAACAATAACAAAAATGTTATTATATGAACTGGCAGGTAGATATTCAATCATCCCTTCATAAACAGGAATTTATAATGTATAACATCTGTATTTGTGTAGGAACTCGTTCTGAGCGTAGGGATGATTGAATGTTCTACTGAAATGCTAATACTTCCTCATTACGATGACTGTGACATAGAACCAAAAGAGAATTCATGCATAGTGGTGAAATGTTAACAGTATGAATAGGTGTGTGGACCCATTGTTTCCATCATGATTCATGTTCATTGCTTTTGTGTGCTCTTTTGAAAAAAACATCTTTTTCATAACGAAAACAGCTTAGTGCTATTAAACCAATGTTTGGTAGATCAAACTGCGGGTTACAGTTTTAATAAGGAGTTAGAGAAAAAGATTGACAGCCCTATGCATATATGGTGAGTTTCCCGTTTCCCAAACTATTTCAAGAGTCAGTAACCCAGTTTTTAAACTATTGTATTTCATTGAATCTAAGATGCCCTTGATGCTAAGTATTATTTTGGTATTTCTAAGAAAGGAAAGTGAAAGACTCCCAGTTAAACAATGACACATTATTGATTCCAGAGGTCTTCAAATGGGGAGTGGGGTGTGGGGGGAACGTGCACCTTAGAGTTACTGAAATACCTCTCACTGTTTTTTCGCTTTTCCCAAGTCCCTTGCCAGAAAGGAGAAAACTCAAATTTTGCTCCATGTTTGTGTTCATATGATAGAAGATATTAAAACCAAGGCCTCTCTCTAAGGAATCTGACACTCACAGGCCAGGTGACTTCGATTTTAAGTAGTGAGCTTGGCCAGGTGCTTTCGAGAGTCAGGAGGTGTTAAGCATCTGAATTTTAAATGAAAGCTTAAAAAAAAGAGAGAGAAAGGTGGCACTGCAGAAATTGCTTATTAGCTGTGCAGTGTGGAAATTGCACATTTGTAGAATCAATTTTTCATTCCTTAGGAAACATTGTGTTTTCAACCCAGATATTAGTTGAAAGGTCACCGAGGGGCTTCTCTCTTTCCACAAGACTTTAACTCCCACCAAAATTCTGGAAGGAAGTGTGTTTCATTGCTCTTTAAGAACAGGACTCAACATTCTTTACCACTTTTGAACCAGCTCCACATTCACCTCCAAAGAGGAGAAAAGCAGTTTGGAATCATGAAATCGGGTACTCTGAATTTTTGTCCCACTTCAACAGTGTGACCTTGAGCAAGTCACCACTACTCATCCTTTCATTTTCTCATCTAAATATTGAGGAGGTTGGTCTAAATGATCTCCAAGGTTCCTTCTACTTCAAAATTCTATGATTAAATTTCTAGGTAATTAACATGTTAGTTAGCATCAACAAGATAAAAGTGTGTCATTTAGGTGATTAGCTAGAGTGGTCAGGCTAGTTTCTAGGGCAATGGCGACAATCAGGTAAGATGAATAAGGATGAGTCATTGCTTAGCTGTTCTAATGGGCCAGGAGGAAGATGAGAGCCAAGTAAGGGGAGACCATTGCAACTTGGCCAGTTACATCAAGCTGAGTAGACATCCTAAGGATTGATACCATTTTGAAGTTTGTAATGCAGAACTGGCTCTAGGTCTCACTAGAAATCCGTATTTTAATGGCATAAATTAACATTTAAAACAGATTATTCAAATAAAAACTTGAATTGGAAAAAACAAGCAATTCTCTTTATTTTATATGATGCAGGCAGTCCTTTACTCAGTAGGGTTATACTCCATTTGCTGTAGAATAATTTGGGAAAATGAGGTTTGGGCAGAAATCTTACAGCATGATAAAGAGCACTCATAGGGGAGCTAAGTTAGGAATAGCCAACTCCATGCTTTTACTTTATTTCAAAGTAAAATCCTGGTGTTAAGTATTCATGAGTGTTAAGTGTTTATGCCAGGTGAGATGGCAGATTTTCCCTGTAGAAAGACCCTGGGCATATTTGGTCAAGGCCTCCAGCAGGGAGGGTGAAGATCTGGCTGTTGACAAGTTCTGTGATTTGGCTACAGGTTGGTTATTTGA
The DNA here is from genome assembly GCA_004024925.1 of Scalopus aquaticus. Classification (NCBI taxonomy): domain Eukaryota; kingdom Metazoa; phylum Chordata; class Mammalia; order Eulipotyphla; family Talpidae; genus Scalopus; species Scalopus aquaticus. The sequence goes on along the minus strand of PVIJ01002590.1, from coordinate 112,578 downwards.
AGAACTCAGAGTGTACAGAGGCCCCTCTTCCTCAAATCCTGTCACATTCTTCAGAGCAACTAAATGACAAATATTTTTTCTGATGTGAGAATCGTTTAGAGGTTGACAAACTACAAGTCTCAAGCTATATCTTCCCCTCCCTACCTGCTTTTGTATGGGCTGTAGCTGAGATCTGTTTCCACATGTTTAAGTGGTTGGAAAAAAAAAATCACAGGGAGAGCTATATTTTGTAAAGATTGTGTAAAACTTAAATTTCAGAGTCCATATCCAAAGTGGATTAGCATCTAGCAGTGCTCATTCTGTACATATCATCTGTGGCTGCTTTAGTGCTGTAATGACAGAGTTAAAGTTGGGGCAGAGACCCTGTAGCCCACAAAACCTAAAATGTTTTTTCTGTGCCCCTTTCCAGAAGTTTGCAAACTCCCAGCTTAGAGCATTCCTGTTTTTCCATGCTACTGAGGCTGACCTAAGACTGACAGACTAGCTCTGTTCCTAGAACTTCCCCAGTTCTGAGTGTTTTGTTAACTCTGCCCACTTTCGCATTCACACCTCGAAGTAACAAGTCTGTGGACAGTCCCTACTTCTTGCTTTGTAGTTGAGAGCCCAACATCACGGAGTCTGTGACTCCTCACTTGACCCAGACTCATTGTGTATTTTGTTGCAGAACAGACCATGTTTGCTCTAGTATCTGCCCTAAAAAATCCTCCCTAAAAAGAAAAAAAAAACATAAAAAGTGAAATATTTGTAAAGTTATACGTGTGAGACATGTTTAGTTAAATCAGTCTGGGTTACAAGCACCCCTAGGAGTCTGAGCAACCCATGGTAACCCTGGGAGCCCTAAGGAGTGCTCCCCACTGTTTTATCCAATAGAGAAGCAGGAGCGCAATGCTCCCGAAGGCAGAATGCCCTGCTCCTGAGCCCCACCCCAGCATCAGTCTAAAGGAGTTAGTCCACATTAAAAACCGCGAGTTGGGAAGAGCTTAACAGGTGACATGGGGCAACCCCTCTGGCCCTTTCTAGGACCCCATTCACTGCTGGGGGGAGAAGTTGGGGAGACAGGGCTGAGGGATCCCGAGTCACCTTGGCTCTATCACACCATGGCCGTGGTGACATTTCCACTTAAGAGAAGAGGATGGGCCCTTGCATCGTGGTGACTGTGTAACCATATTCAGGCAGCCAGTTTTCAGATTTGGCCTTTTGCCTTGGAGGAAATGTTACGTATTTCATAGGTTTACCATTTCCCACATCTTCACAAAGTCGTAAGCTTTCAAAGTGCTGTTTTCGATGATTGCATAATTTTTTTATTCTGGAGTTCCTAATTGTAATCAGTTATTTCACAAGCCAGACGAAAGGGCTGGGGAAGGAAATTGTTATTGGGCGGGGTGGGGGGACGTCAACTTTGTGAAACTATTTTCCACATTCGGGTGTTCAAAAGTAGGGAGACATAACTTGTGTTGGCCTTTTTTTTTTTTTTTTTTTTTTTTTTTTTTTTTTTTTTTACTTTTAAAGTTTGTTAATGGCCCTGTGTTGGATAATGTCAGCCCCCTACCCACTCATGCATCCTATGGGGTGCATTTTCCCCTATAGCACTTGATTGCACCAAACCTGTTCTCTCCATCGGCTTGCCGGGATTACCCATCCTCTCTGGCACAGCAAGAAAAAGTAAGCGGCATGCCCATTGCTTGTTTAGTCCTTGTTTTAATTTTCATTATTACGTTTCTCAGGAAATGCACACCTTAGCTAACTGGCACAAAAGGTATTTGAGTTCTTGCCAACATTTGGGGAAACTGAATGAGATGCCTAGAAGAGGGTTGCCCCATCCTTTGCTTAAAGTTTTCTTTCCTTTTTTTCTTTTTTTGTTTTTTTCTGTCCTTTAGCCCATGAAGAGCATCATGCTTTTGAAGGTGGACGTGGAAAACACTAATTGCACTCTGTAAAGAATTCTTTGTCCTTTGCTGATTGGTTTTGGAAACGGTCTTAACAGGAGGGAGAGTGAAGAGAAGACTTGCCGAAGCCCGATGCTGGTCAATTTAGAGTGGGTTTCTGTCCTTGCAGATTGGGCAATTAGGATGCAAAGTGGCAGGTGGGGTGGGGGGGAGATTGTGTGGGTTTCTGCGGTCACGTTACTTGCTTTTTTTATTTTTGGCTTTCTAAATTCTCTGTTCTTTTCACTCTGATTTTTTTTTTTGCCCTTTTAAATTCCTTATTCAGTCTAATTATTGTTTTCTATACTCCCCTTTCATTGAGGCACAAGAAATCGGTTTCCCTTTCAGTAGCTCTGCTGTACCTAGTTAATGAGAATAAGCATAATCGTGACAATAATGCTTTTTAAAACCACACTGTACTTGAAGGAATACTAGCTTGGTGAAACCTGTCTTTTGATTATTTGTTGTGACACATTCCTACCTACTATGCACTGGGCATTTTTTTCTCTGTCCCAGGGAAAAGAAAAACATACTTAATCTGATTTTGCACTGACAGCACACACATCTTTTATTTTTCCTTTTTAAAACATTTTTTAGTGATAAAAGGAAAATAATCGTTGGGTTGCGTAATATGTAAACTATAATCACAGTTGAGTATCAGGCTGTAAATCAGACTCTAGGTGTCCCTCTGTGGAAAGATTTCTAAGCAGAATTTCTGTTCGGCTTTCTTCAGAGGAAGGCTTAGAGTGGCAGAAAGGTATTTCTCCCAGTAGGAAACCTATTTCTGATTTAAAGAGGAAGTGATATTTTAATTGTTTGAAAAATTTCTTCTGAATTTTGAGGATGTGTACTCAGGCCTTTCCAAATCAATTCCAACACATTTTGTTATATGGTCCCCTTTTCTGTTCATGATGTCTGTCCATTCTGACCTCTGTAGTCCTCCCTGGGCTCCCTTTTTCATTTATGAATGGGAAGTTAAATTTCATTTCCAGGAGGAATGTGAACATCTACAGTGTTGAACTTTGACTGCATTCTGTTCATATTAATTATTAGAATTGTTGATTTTATATACATATACCGTCATTACCAAAGAAATACTGCTCTTAGTAGAAGGAAATGGCCACTCAATGGAACACTGAAACTTCCTCAAAATGTGCCAGTTTCCTCTCTTAACTCCACCAAGCCTCCTCCTGCTTTTACGTGGTGAAAGGGCGGGGCCATTAGGAGACCCTTCCTCCTTCTCACCTGTTTTTGGAGTCAGGGGAACATGAACATGCTTATACACGTCACAGAAGGGCTGGCACCAGGATCTTTAACTCCTCTGTCAGCCTTGACCAGCAGAGATGGGGGACTACTTCCGGGCCCCAGCACGTGTTTGTAAATAAAATCTTCCAGACCTTTAAAAGGACTTTGAACAATATCTATTTATAAAAACTGTGCTCTTCATATGCAATATTAACTCTATCAACGATAACAGTGACAGTAATTTTTAAATAATTGTTTCTAAACTTGAGTTTCTTCAGTGATTTCAAAATGAGGTATAAAAACATCAGAACCATTTTTCAAAAAACCTGGAACTTGTTTCTCTAAACATTGTACTAACATCCACTTACTTTTAAATTGTTTATTAAGGATTTAAAAAAAAATTATTCTGGACATAAAAATTCTTTTTTATAATATAAGTATTTTTCTTATAGATTAGAAAAAGCATATGATTGACTTAACTTCATTATAATTGTCATATATTTCCATAAGTAAATAGATTTTGAATCATTTTTATTTTTGAACTTTATTTAAAGCATTGTGATATGATCAACTTTTCATGTATGTAGACTTTGAAATAAAAAAATAAATAGGAATGTTAGGCTCACATTAATGTTTTCTAATTTCTGTTGCTTATGATTATGGAACTTTTGTCCTACAGAAATTCTGCAACTATTTCTTACCCTGTAGCAAATACCAGCTGTGAAAGGATTTAATTTGCCAAATGTTAAGCACCTATCATCTAAATTAAGAGAGGATTTGGTCAGATTTTGCTTAGGACATTGTTTTAATTGAATAGTTCATAGTAGACTTTATATGAACTAAGCTGATTTAATCAGTTTTAAAGCCTCTCGCTACCTTCTCAGATTAAAGGAGCTAATACTCACTCAGGATACCAGGAGATATTTTGCGTGACATGTGACCTCTGTGTTAGGGAAGTGTACCCCTTTTGGCCAGTGCTGGGGAACATGTGAACCTGCAGCAGAATCTGCATTTCCTCAGCCAGCTGCTTGCGATTGCAGCCCGAGTGCAGCCTGAGCTCTCTGCAGGGAGCCACACGGAGGCCAGAGCTCACTTTCTTGGCCTGTGACTCCTCAGGGTCTGTAATGCAGAGCCAGGGACTCTGATTGAAATCGATATGCTTTTCTCCTCCCGTTACACCCTAGGTTGTCATGTTGTAGGTGGGACTAAATAAGGATGAATCTTGTCTGTTTTGAGCAACTTGTCGTATTTTAGTTTTCTTCTGTAAGCCCTTTCTGAAGTACTTACTCAATTTTAAGATTTCTTCCCCCCACCAGCCACCACTTTTCCACATTTCCAAAATGAGGGTATAGTTTACAATAAACATGTACATTTAATATAATGTGGCTATTAAATTCATGGTACAGTTGATGGGGGGGTTGTAGTAATAGAGGGGGAGAAATACAACTCCAGGAAACTTTAAATGAGCTTGATGTGACTGACTTTCTCAGCTCTCTTCTTCAGATAGTTCATCTCTACTCCATACACACAGTCACAAGACGCTGTGATTGGAAGGAGCTTTATAATCGGGTTCACTGGGCACTATGTACAGTCTACCAACTGAGCCTTGATGTCTACAGGCTACACCAAGTCAGGCTACATCAAGTCCAGGCTTCCTTAAACCGAGAACACTGTAGAGCGTGAGCCTAATCCCATAGCTAGTCACCCAGCCAACCACAGTCTCTGATTCAGCCTGCGCTCTGACACGACTGTACATAATCAGATGTTGTCCTTACACACGGCTCTCATTTCTTCCCTCTGCTGCTCAGTGGCTGAGGCAATATGAGAGTTCAGTGTTTGGAAATAACCTCATTGTGAGAGGAAGTGGACCTTTTTTATGAGAAGCCTAGCTTTGAGAGGATCCCAATGTTTGCGCTTAACACAGAACTGACAGCATTTGGAGCTGTCACATGGTGGCGCTGCCTTCCAGCTGACCGTGCTGTCTCAGCAGCATAATTTATCCAGCTGTTTGTGTAATCATTTTAAAAATTCTTCTGCATTTCGCTCTTATGATATTATAAAAATTTGCTTAGATACTACCAATAGGCATTTAGCTCTCCTACATCTAATAAAAATCTATATGACAGATAGAAGCCCCTGGATGTGTTTTAAAATGTTCAAATCCCAGGCTCTCATTGAGCCTGTGAGCAGTGAAGAATGTGAGTAGCATATAGGAAATATCAGAAATATTTCTCCAAGTTTTGTGCCCAAAGGGAGAAGTAAAATTTGGGGGTTTTTTCTTTAGCTTTCCAAATATGGAACTCCCCTTTAAAATGTTAAGTGTATTGTTCAATTTTCCTATGTCGTATTTTTCTGTAGGATTTTAGTCATTATAAATGAAAGTAGAGGACTGCCTGTAAGTAGTTTATTTCTTAAAAGAGTATATTCAGATCTGTTAAAAAAATGTTACAGTCTGGTGACTCAGGATTGTAAAAAAACCTGGATAATTGTCATAATAGTCAGAGAAAAAGGAAAAAGATAGAAAAGGTAGGAACAGGGAAGCCCTGTTGAACTGATGCTTCTGTGTAGCTATTAGAGTGTGAGTTCCCTCTACTTCTACCATGAAGAAAAATACCCATTTAGATTCCTTAAACATTTGATTATGCAGCTCCGTTTTGCTTTCTACTTTTACATGTGCATCAAAATCTAAGAACACTTGTTTAGGCTAACTCATTCAGGCTAAAAGCCACCATCTTGTGTTGTAGAGAGACTTTTGTCTTGCTGACACAACTCCATTTCTAAAAGATAGCTCACAGACTCTTAGAATTTTCGAGTGGAAGGGACCTTCGAGATCATCTACCAGTACTTCTCACCCCTTAGCATACAACGGAATCACGGTGGTGTTTATTAATATGCAGACTTCTCAGCCCCAACCCTAGAGGTTATGATTAAGTATATTTGGAAGATGTAGGTTCTGCTTTTATGGAAGCCACCCCAATAACTCTAATGAGGATGATCTTCACACCTTACTTGACCACCCCACCCCCATACATGCTCATAACAAATGAGGAAAAACCTCAAATCCCTCAAGCTCTCTGAAGGTGACCTGATTTGAGAATGCATAATACCAATAACCTTGTGAAGGCTGGAGAAAACCATTGTTGCTAAGACTTGAAAAGATGATACTGATAAATAAGAACTCTATGGCTAGCACCGTAGAAGTCAACGGTAGCCCAGCTCTGGAAGTCCATAATATAAAACCTTTAACACAGAGTGGTGGCCTTTCTCTTTTCTAAATACTATCTCAGCCTGTTAAGACAAAAGAAATTCATGTTCAGAGAAAGTAGTTACTCTATATGTGCAGTAACTACTTTTCTATATTGTCTGTGGCACCTGGGTTTCAGCATCATTGAACAAGATTAAATGAGTGTTATAGAGCTATAAAATTGCGTGTAAAATAATGCAAAACTGTTCAAATAACTATCAAAGTAGCCTGGGAATGAACATGCACTAAAATTAATTGTCACTCCTAGGTGTAACTTAGTAAAGTTGTTACTAAACTGGAGGGATTCTTTAATACATAGACGTATCAAAACAAATGAGTATTCCCTAAACCATGTAAATGGTAAGCAGGTCATCATGAAGTCAATATTTTTTTGTTCATCATTTCCTACTAAAATTTAGAGTCCCATTGTTTATGTGTGTGTTGAATGTACTTTATTAGAATATCCAATAAAATAACCTTTTGGATATTCTATGCTCTTGTGTCCTTCAGAAATCATGAGGTTGAAGGAATTCTGTGTTAAATGTTTTTGTTTTGGTTGCTGCTGAAAAAATTACCTGCTCATTGAATGAAATGCAAGATTTCTTTATGAAAATTCAATTTGTAATGCCAAAGTCAGAATTTTTCTTAAAATGTTACTTTGGAACAGATGTCTATTTGGGATTTATTAAACACTAACTTTGCATTAGAGAAATGAGCATGACGTAAATATGAGCATTACTGAGTTTTCTACAGGAAATTAATTGCACCTTCCATATTTTTACATACTAAGAAACAACTTTTAGTGAAGGCTTAAGAGGGTGAAAATTTTAATCATAGCATTTTACATTATATAATGAATGGGGTATATTAAAAGACTTCGAGCATTTAAATAAACTGAGTTTTTATTTTCACTGGAGCTATTAATTTTGAAGGCATACACTAAATTTCCCCCAAATTTCCCAGACCTTCATCCAATAGGACTCACAATCACTGTATGGTTTTTTAAAAAGGTTTTAAACTGTCTTCTCAATTATTGTTTAATAGCAAGTCACCATCCCTTTGCATATATCCTCCCTGAGGTTTTAGTTGTATTTAAATGATAACACAAAAGGATTTCAGAGCTTATTCTGGTGAGCATACTTTGGCTTGGGGAATCTAGTACGATTTGTCCCAAATTTTAAATGTTATCAGTTGCATTCAAAATTAGTCATTCCTTTTGTTACCTGTATAAGTTAAACCAGGTTTATTTGCCTTATGCTTTGGATCTGCTTGTACCCCTCCTCTCCTTTGTATACCATCTGTGCCCTGTGCAGTTGGGGCCCTTTCACATATGGCTACAAGCTGGTGTAATGCCCTTCCTTTTGATCTGGCTTCATCTAGTGATTTGCTCAGTATTTTTAAGGTCAGACTGAAATTTTTTCTGTTCTAGTTATTTTTGATTTTATATCGTGTGTTGTGTTTGATGTTCAGCTACATGTGAAAGTTGCTTCTATAAGTCAGTAATTTTTATTTCAGCCTTTTGCAACAATAAGGTAAGACTAGACTGTACTTTTCTTACTTGAAAATGTAGTGATCTGTGTGTTTAGTGCCAGTGTTTGGACTATTTTTACGAAAGTTCTTGCACTTTTATGATTGGAGTCTGTATAGCTTTCAATTTGTGCTCCTTTTTCAAAATCTAATTTCAGGGGTTTGTTTAAATTCATTAGTTATAGAACTTTATGTAAGATCCTTTCTAATCTACTGCCATTAATTCTCACTCTGCGTTTGCTTTCCTTAGTATAGGAATGTCTTTCTCCTCCCTCACATTTAAAATTTTTTGCACTTTTATTGACCACCTTGTCTCATCTTAGTAAGTTCCAAGTGTATGTGTGGTGATTGTCATAACCCTATTTACTCTAGCATATAATGAAACGTGGTGGCCAACTGCTCTTGTGTGTGTGAAGCTCCTGCCACGGCACCCGGCACTTAGTAGGTGTCCAGGTGCTCTGACACCCTCTGGTTGAACACATTTAGTGACGGGGCTCATCTTGGTCTCAGAAAACACATTTCACTTGTTTTAATTCTTTAGCCTTTTCTAGGAATAGTTTAATTTTACCATAAGTCAATTACACTGTATTTCTCTTTGTCCTACAGTTTGCCCATATAATTCAGTTACCCCTCATTTAGCCATGTAAAGTGAATTGGCTCTTCTTTTCTGACTAGTACATCCCTTTAAAAACAACAACAAAAAATGCCAGCAAACTCTTACTTCTCCCATTCATCTGCAGACTTGCTGGTCTTTCGTTGCAAGCAATTCAAGATGATGTTTGTGATGACCAGTCACTTTGAACACAGCCAATTTAATGACATCTTTGGCATAATTCTCTAAAAGCTTTAAAATTTCCTGATATCTCCTTCTATTTGAGTTTGATTTCTGCTGCCCCGTATTCCATGTGTACTTACGTAGTTAGCTATGTATTTTTTGGAACATGTGTATTAGTTGTTTTACTAATATAGGCTTCGCCTTCCCTCCCAAGATACAGTTTTTTAGAGATCTATGCCAGTATTGTTTTTGTTCTGTAACTGCTGTTAAAGAACTCTTAACTGCTTTTCACTAGTGAATGTATTAAAAATCTCTGGAATTCTATAGGAAGCTAGGTCTTTTGTTATAGGAAGAAAAGAAAACAGTAGCATTTACAAGGCTTGGCAAGTTAAATGTATATAATTGAAATATGTATCTATTTCCCATCATCTGGCAGGCTGTGGTGCTGACTGGCTTATTTCTTGCCAGAGAAAATAAGTTTAAATCATAAGCATATTTAACTAGCAAGCATAAATCATAAACCCTCCTAATCATAAGCATCTTGAACTCTGGCACCATTTATACAGATGGGATGGCTGAATGTGTGTGCTCCCCCCAGGCTCAAAGATGTGGGAAGCTCTTTCTCCTCAATTTCCTCTCCCACTCAGGAAACTTAAATCATTTGCCTTTTGCACATGGAGAATTCTAGAAAGCATGGACCTAGAAGACAGTTTCACCTCTTAGGAAAGTTTTAGATTTTTGACTCTTACTAGAGAATGATGGAAGTGAAGGTTTAACATTATAGCAAAGTTCCCCACTTAAAGTAAAAATAATTGGTGTTTCATGAAGATAGTCAAATTATGAAGGACAAGATTTTGATTTTCAGAATGTAACTTAAAAAATTCAGTGTCATGAAATTATAAATAAAATGTTAACAGTCCATTGGCTTTCAGAGAACACTGCCCAGGTGGTTGTTTCTACAGAAGTACTTTTGGATGTCACAAAATTCTTATTGCAAAATATGTTTCTAGAAGTATAAAAGTGTAGTAAAACAATAACACATCTGTACCGATTTGCATTACGTGGCAAAATGTTAGCATTTGGAAGCCAGTAAGCATAAAGCTATGCACTCATTGATTTTGTTTCATGAAACATCAGTTTTTAAAACCTTTTTATTGTAAAATATACAGAAAACACCTAAAACAAATGGGTAGCTTAGTTAAGTGTAAAAAAATTATATAAATATATAAATTTAATTATAAAGGTAGCACTTCTAATAACCCCCAGGTCAAGCTGTAGAACTTTGGCAGCCCCCCAAGAGCCCCTTCTGAAATCCCTCTCAGTTATTTCCCTCTCAGATAACCATTATTCAGAAGTACAGTAAGAACATCCCTGAATATCCTTCTGGTTTTATCATGATAAAAATCACTTACACATAGAAATTCCTCTACTTACGAAAGTTGGATTCACAAAAGTTATTCATAGACCCTTTAAATAGTAAGTGCAAAAGACACCATAGTGATTGCTACTCCTACAAAGTGTGACATGCTTCTGTTGTAGCCTGTCCACTTATAGCTATAATGTCAATAATAGTAATAGCTAACATATATGAAGTTCCATCCCATCAAACATATAGATGAGTTAATTTACTTCTCCCGAAGACCTTAGGGGTATTCTGTTGTTGTCCCTATTTTCTGTATGTGGAAACCAAGTTTCAGAGAGGTGAAATAACCTGCCAAGGTCACACAGTCATAGGGCTGAGATACATACCAGGCTGTCACTGGACAGCCTCTTCTAATAATGCCTGCATGAATTTGAAAATTCTAATATATAAGAATTTTGAGATTCCTTATGAGTATGTTTCTAAAGAAAAGGATCTATGTCTTTTTTAAAAAGATTGAGAAATCACTGCCCCAGTTCAACCTTTTTGGTTTGCAGATGAAAAAAATGACCTAAACAACCAAAAGAATTAGTTTAAGGTCACATAAGTAGTTTGTGGCAAAGTTCCAGCCAGATTCCCAAATCTGTCTTTTAAAAATCAATGATTTTTTCCTTCTTTTTGTATCTCATGGGGGGAAAAGTTACATGTTTTCCAATATACATCTTTACATCAGCTCCTCAGAAGCAGATTTGATTTGAAACCAGTTTATACCAGTTTAGGACATGCTATTCACTTGCTTATTTTCTCAAGATTTTAACTAACTGGGATTAAAAATGTTTTATTTGAGGCTTGCTTTTCTATCTCACTTATTGAGTGCCCAATCTGTGGATGCACATGCCTGACACTCTTCTCCAAAGTATGTACAAGAATAACACATTTGACTGGTGTGGATGGCAGGTGAAAAGAATTACTGATGTAGTGTAGGCCCTTCAACATATTCACCGCCAATTCTGGATTATCCCAGCACAGATGGATCATGCAAAATCCCTCTTCTACTTCTTACCGGTGACCTTCAACTATTTGTGTTTGCAAATGCTTCTCTACCAGAGATTGGAAAGAAGGAGCACAGAGAGGGTGGAATTTAGCTTCCTGACAGAACACTAGGTGTCCTGGTAAAAGGTTTGGTGGTTTGTGGGGGAGACTAGGGTTCTTTCTGGGTGGAATCCCTCAGGGATGCCTCATTTAACCTAGGATGTCAACAATCAGAAACAAATCAAATTGGCATAATGCAAAGAGCTTAGTTCAGAATTTGCTTTATTTGGTAGAAATCCTGTTAGTTCGTGCCTGCAGCAAGTTAGTCATGTTCTGAGAGCCTCGGTCTCCTCATCTTTCGAAGGGAGGAATGCAGAGCTTCCTCAAAGCATATGACATACTTACCCAGCTCAGTGCTTTGCTCAGGTGCAGCTGTAAAAGGCATTTCCATTAGTTAGCTGACTCCGTTTATCTCTGAACTTATCTAATGAAATGCATACTTTCCTTGAAAGGTTGATCCAGCTTAAGTTGCTTGAGGTCTTGTAATTTTTGGTGGCAACACTGGCCAAACCCACTAGTCTCCTAACTATGCTTATTGACCTTTCTGCCACTTCACACCATGTTGGGAGAAAGAAATCTGCCTTCTTCACCTGTACCTTCATCCGGTACCTGACTTCGAGTCCGTTTGTTGTAAAGCAATTTAAAACCTGACGAACCTTCCCAATATTTTGTACGCATGGGCGTTGTTGCCATCATTACTCCAGAATATGAGAAAGACGTTCAGTTGATGAAAGTGTTTTCCAGGCTGAAGAAATCCCTATGAATCCTCAGTCCCTTATTGTCCCCTGCGTGCTGTAGGCACGTGGACTTGTCATGGGAGGAAGATTGCTACTCTCCCGACTTCCCTGGATGACATGCATATTCTTTTAATCTGAATGTTTTAAGGGGCACTTGATAGCTGAGGTATAGATCACATGGGATGTTGACTCAGTGACAAGTGAACAGCTGAGATGTGCTGGGAGCTGGGGATACAAAACATACAAGATGCACTGCCTTCGTGGAGCTTACAGTATAATGGATTGGTAACTTTCCTTACATTTGAACTACTAGACAGTAAGAAAGGCAGAAAGTATATCTTAAGCATATTTGAGTTCCACATACCTGCACATAGTACAAACCTAAGCCATGTTTCAATGAATTGATGCTTGAATGTTGTAAGGAGAGGGTTTTTAAGTCAAAATATCCTTAGATTTCTAAAGCTGAGTGTTTTCACTAATCTCATTATTGTTTTAAAATTCTTTAATAATAGTTTTGACATTGAATTCAGTAACCACAAAGGCTATTTATAATTTGTTGGTGCTTTTCAAACATCTTTAAAAGCCAAGCGAGCCCTTGACTTTTGCTCAGTAATTCACTGTATTTATGTATATACCTGAGGGGTAACAATCATAAAAAGGCCTGTGCACCAACATGTTAAATATGGGGATTGTTATACTGTGGAATGTCTCAAGATTGCTTACTCTGTAATTTTTAAAAGCCCTGTAATTCCTTATAAAGCATATATAGCATCTGAACAAGAAATATGACACTAAGTCTAGGATTAAATATTATCTTGGGGCCACTACCTTATGCATTTTCAGCAGTTTGGGAACTCCACTAAGTGCAGGTTAACAAGACCAGAGCATCATAAATGAGCATCTGTCCCATGACCCAGCTGGAGACCCCTCACGATTATTCATTCCAGAAGCACGTGCTGACACTGGGTTCAGCCCCTGCGCTCTCCCACTCACCGTGGTCTTTCAAGATTGGCAGGAGGTCAGAGCCTTCCTCCCCCAAGCTTTGTGGCCTGGCTAAATGGTTTCTGGGGCTCACATGCTTTGTAGCCCTGATAACTCTGTTAAAAATTAAACCAAAGGAGATCTTGGACAGGGAGCAACCCAACTCTGAACTCTGATGTGGAGACGGTTTTTAAAAAAAAGTTTTAAATGAGAACAGGCAGCTGTGTGGGGAGGAACTTGTTCGATTCGGCACCACTGCCGTTTCGCCTGCTGACCTGGGCTTTTGCAGCCCAAGTTGATCCTTTCACTTCAAAGGCTTGGCTCTGAGGGGATCACACATTTTCCTTGATGACAAATTAATCAAACTTCATTTCTTGGAGGAGATGGATGCAAAAGAACTACAACTCCCCGAGGCCCAAAAGTCAATATGGCCCTTCTGGCTCTGATTAGGGTAACAAAAGGATACCTGAGAGCCATCTTCCTCCCCACTCTCTCTGCTGTGGGTTGGCGCTGAAAGCCAGCCTGGCTTATAAAGGAGAAAGACCTTAGGAAAACACGTTTCAGCTGCGACAGAGCGCAGGAAGGCCCCCCTGACAGGGAAAAACACTTTTTCGTAGATGCTCACCTTTTCTCCCGAGCAAAGTTTCCGTTTAGAAGAACCTAGAGGAAGTAGTATATTATGGATCTGAAATGTTTATAGAGCTCCCCTTTTATGTTTCTGCTGTGAAGATGAGGTTCAGGAACAGAGAAGAAATTGGCGTATGATATCTGGCAAACTTTAGAGATAGCCTGAGTTGGAATCGGGAAATTTACCTCTACCTGGTTAAGGAAATTCCCCCTGTCGGGGGGATATATGTACCTGTTGAGGCAGGCCTAGGGCAAGGTGAAATAATGGGCTTCCAAATGCAACCACTGTGGTTCTGCTCGGCAACGCACTCGTGAGAGAGTGAAATCAGTCTCCTGCTAAATCGGGGATCTCAGGATTTCGATGCAAAACCCTCTTAGCAGCTTTGTCATCCGCATGTTCTGTGGAGCATCCAAGGACACCGCTCGCATCCTTCTTGTGATTGCTCTGTGTTCTATATTTAGAAGAATTGCTGTAGCACAAAATATGGTCCCCTGGCTGTCCTGGCCATGCTTCCACCCGGCCCAAAAAGACTTCAAAAAGCGAAGGGTTCGTGCTCTAATAGCACAATATTGGAAAGAGGTCCCAGATGGTATTTTTCCTTTTAATATGTAGGCAAAATGCACAAACCTACATAGTGTGGGCTCCGATTTGAGAAGTTCATAGGGTCTATCTCCACGCAGCTGCACCGCTGCCACCGGCTCTGAGGGTTCATAAACATGTGCAGAGCGAAATGGGGTCACGCAGACCCATCACTCAGTTCTGACACTTGGTTTGAACACCCTTGCTCCAAGGATCTTTCTGATTCTGACAGGCAGTTTTCAAAAATGTTTGTGGCATTCCAGGACCTTTAATAATTTTAAGCTGTGGTTGAGGTTCAGCAGTGAGCAAAATGGACCCAGAGTTCTACCCCCCTCTGCTTGTGAACTGGCTCCAATGTGGCCCCTCCTCTCTGAGATGTGTGCTCCAAACTGCAACCAGCTCAGCCCCCGCAGGCTCCCTGGCCCCTACCCTCATCTAGTGAGTGTTTAGGGTGAGCCACATCTCCCTCTTCCATGAATTCTGAGCCTTCATTGAGAGGAGTCCTCCTTTCTTGCCATCCAGGAGACACTGGAATTTTCTTATTGGTTCCCCCTGTGACCCTTGGCTCATTCAGTGAGTGGTTCCTTTGTAAGGTGGGCACTGACTTGAGAGTCCCCAACCTCTCACACCCCCTCCACAGTGCCCTTCCCACAAAAGTTCTGTGGGTGCCTGAGCGAGGGCAGCAAGGCCCCGGCCTGTCAGAGGTGGCATCTTAAGGAACCCATCCTCCACACTTGGGAGATTGTTTGTGATTCTAAAGAGGTCGGTGTGAGGGGAGTGTGGCAGAGGAGATGTGGAGAAGGAGGGAACATAAATAGGAGAAAGGAGACACCACAGACATATGGCGAACTCTGGAGGAGGCACCTACCCGCCTTACTCAGCTGGTGCTGAAGAAAGTGCCTACTAGCAACATTTGTCTCCTCCTCAGGCTTAGGGACTTCTTTAGAGGGACAGTCATTACGTCTCACGTAGGTGGCTTCAGCACCTGTAAGCCCTCTTAACGCTGCACCTGGGTGTAAGGTTTGAGGGCAGGCGGAACCCACAGGAGACCCTGACTTTCTATTATTTATTTATTGTATAGAAGAACTGGGGTGTAGCCAGAGGTGTGGGTGGGTGAGAGGATTTACCAGAGATACAGTGGGGAGCAAGAGCAGGTGGATTTACTGAAATACAGTGTTGAGGGGAGCAGCGGGTGAGACAGGAGAGGTCTGCTGCACCATGTGGGTCAGCTCCCTGGCTGGGGAACCAGTTCAGGTCATAGTGGTGGTAGTGCTGAGACCTAACCCCTAGGCTACCAGGGAGGCCCAACCCTGACTTTCTATAATTTAGAAACCATCCCCCCCACATAGGTAATTAAATTATCACTCACCTTGAGCAACACATATGCATTATCTTCATACCGGAAGATAGAAATTGTTGGCCCTGAAGGAACTTCAGGGGAGGTTTGTGGGTTTTAGCTTGCATCACTTTGCTTGTCATCATGGTGTCTCATCCTCAATAGTGATTGATGTCTCTTGTGTTCCCTGGCGTTATTGGAGGCAGGGGAGGGGAGGTCTGCCCTGAGGAGGGGTCAGTGACTGAGTAGAGCATCCTCTTGTTCTAACAAATCTCAGTGTTATTTCATGTATCCATTGGTGTGCTTCATTTTTTACAAAACAAGATTCAAACTCGTGTTGCAGACAAAACTCCTAATTAGTTCATAGATTCAACTGTTGGAGAACAAAATGTATTGATCTGTGACAGAATATGGGTTTGAAAGCCAATGTCATTAAAAGTCTCTTACTCTGACAGAATTCTTAGTTCCAGTTATTCTTTCTTCATTGTATGAAGTTCAAAGTCAGTGAAAAGTGTCTTTTTGAAAGTAGAAATTCTAAGGTTAATTTTTAGCAGAACAGGTAAAGGAAGCCCTCAGCCCATCAAGATTCCTTCAGTCTCCACCTAGGGCAGCTCTCCAGGGTCAGCCTTCTAAGTTAACCGCTTGGGTTTCAGGGGCCATTGTGGTGCCTTCTAGCACACTGACCGCTGTCCTCACAGGCCAAACAAGACCAGCCATGCCTGGGAATTCACAGTGGGGGGTTGGGTGGAGACATCACACGATGGCAGAATGCACCTGGCAATACAAACAGGGTTTTATAGGACGGAAGGAAGATATACCTTTGGACGTCATGAAAGGGCTTCTGAAACCTGTGTTAGTCAGCTTCAGGGTGTTTTGTGGGGAGACTTACAGCCATCTTTATTAATTTTCTCCTGAACACATGGGTGAGGTGCTCTGAGTCAGATGTCTTTGTGCTTCTGTCGCCTACCCTGTTGTTCACCCCTGAGCCCTAACAATGAGAACCAGGCTGACAAGCCTGTGCCAGGAGCTGTGCACTCCACAGGTGGAGGAAGAGGAAATAAGTTATTTCCCTTGGCTTTTTAAGTCAAAGGTGGCAGCTATGCTCCTCCGCTCTTGAAAGAGTCTCTGTGGGAACTTGATGGGCGTGAACCCCAAGCCCAGCCTATTGGTAGATCAGGAAAATCTCTCCAGGAGCCAGGTGGCCCCTGTGTCTTGGCCTTTATCACCTCAAGATTCTCCAGAGATTCTTCTGGAGTTTTGTCTCTGTGGACATGTAACAAGCACGAGTCTTCCCCTTCAGCTGGGTAGCAAGTCCATCTGTTATGTAACAGTTTGATCCTCTCAGAAGGCATATAGAAGATTTGCCATTCAATTAGAACAGTTAACTAGATAAATGGCTATAGATCTACTTCTCGTGGCAGGCAAAGAGTGGAATATTTCTGGAGGAAATGAAAGCAGACAGCCCCTTCTTCAAATGAAATATATTTGGAAGCTGAGGAGGCTAGGGTTTTTTGCAGGAACCCTGAGAAATCCAGGGAAGTTTTATTTATACACAGTGAGGTGTTTTAAGTGGGAAGAAATTCTACCAGGTCATGTAGATGTTTTATGTAAAAATATTACAGGATGGATTTCTGAAACGAGTTCTAAGAAAATATATATGATAGGGAAGAGAAATTAGATGCTTGTGATATAATTGGAGACACCCACGTTTAGAATCCTCTCCTTAGAAAACAGTCATTGACATGAATCAAGGTCCATCCAGTGAGACTCCCTTATTTTATAACTGAGAGTCTGAAGCTTAGAGGACAAAGGTCTTTTTGCCCAAGGCCACAGAGTTAAGTGAGCCCCAGAACCAGACAGACCTTAGTCTCACCCTCCAGTTCCCTTTCCCCTACATGACTGTAATTTTACAGTTGTTTAAATAACATCTTTATACTCTACCCTGCCTCTCATTTCAGAACTCAATTTATTCCATGCTTGAAATTTTCATTGCGATGATTTTTCTAAATGTAGGAATTTAGCAAACTACCAAATCAACTTCAGTAACATAACATTGGGGTACAGTAGGAGAGAATTACCACAGCACCATCGCATTAAGGCTACTTCATTGCAGTGAACAGAAATACGCTGCCTAAGTTTGTAGGCAATGTTGTCATCTTGTGCTCAATCCTTACTTTGAAAGGATGAGCTACTTCTTGATTCAAAAAGCAGATTTTAAACCCCACAGGAAGGAAAGCTTTCTTTTCTATATTAGAGCTTTAGGGCTTCTCGAGGTAAAAATGTCCCTGACGACACGTGAAGGGAAATTTGCCTTGGGAGGAGAATCAGCAATGTAAAAGAAGCAGAAATTTGGAAATAACGAAACGGTGATTGGTCCTGCCCTCTGCCTGCTCCCCCATATTTGGATGGGGGTGACCCCTGGCAGGCAATTGTGAATATTTAATAGAACTCTTTCTAGGCAAGTTCAGTTTTGACTACTCACAAACTAGAACCCAAGAATGCGCGCTCATAGGAGCGCTGGAAGTGCACGCAGGCTTCAACCCCAGCTGCACGGGCTTGTCATCCCACTGAGAAATGACTCTTGGGCAACAGGCTGGGCTGCCAAACCAGCTCCTCTCTATTTCTGCCCCCCAATTTCTTTTCGTGGATCTGGCCTTATTCTTATTGGAGTATTTCCCATGTGTTTGCTAAAGGGAAATCACCACCAAGACATCTGCAGAGTTTCCAGGCTTTGAAGTACCCACAGGAAACTCGGCAGCGAAAGCCTAAGTTACTTTGAGTCTACGGGGTGGGTGGACATACTGTTTGTTTGGTTTGGTTTTATAGCAGCTGGAGGTGAAGCCCAAAGCCAAGGGCCAACATCACTAGAAATGAAAGTGTCTTCACTGGCCGCCTACCGGAAACAAGAACTTTTAAATTTTGTTTTAATTCAAAGGAACAATAAACAGGCACACATAGTAAAAAGTGCTTAGTTCATCTGTGTTCAGATGAATATTCAGATCTTTGTGTGCTTTGAAAGTGTAAGTGTGCATTTCGGAATTCATAACCTTTGAAACATGTAACATTGAAAGCTTTGAAGAATGCATTTGTCCACCTCACTCTCTAGCAGATTGAGGTGTTAGGATTCACCATTAGGCCGCAGATGAGTTGACTGGGCCCTAACGGACTTGGCCAGCAACCATAGCCCGTGAGTGGCAGACCGCTGACTGCAGGGGAGTGCCTTCCAGCTACCAGACTCTTCTTCCTATTTCCCCTCCATATTGCCCTCAAATTGTGGAATAATCACTTTCCAGTGTTCACGGTTCAACAGACAAAATAGGAACAAGAAACAATAATCATGATAAGTAATATTGATCAAGCATGGACTCTATGCCCTTCTCCTATAAACTGCATGTATGAACTTGCCTAGTCCTTGTAGGAACCTTCCTTATCCAAAGAGATGAGTGCCCCAGGTGACCTCTCTGGAAAGCAGAGAGTCAGGACTCAGTGGCAGTCTCACAGCAGGCTCCTCCTCTTCACCACTCTCCTATGCTTATTGAGCATCTGCTTAATCCCAGACCCTTTAATGCACTCTTCATTAAATCATCACCATCCCCGTTTTACGGAAGGGGAAACAGGTTCATTGCGGTTAAGTCCCAAACTTCTAAATCTTAAGAAAGATGGGACTGTCTCCCAAACCTGATCTTGGACCTCTCACTGCATTCCATGCCCAGTATGCTGTGTATACTACCGTACATAGAACTGCAAAAGAACCCATTGGAGATCGGACCGCAGAGCCCGTGCTACCCAAACTGGAAAGGGTCTGAGCAGCCAAACAGACCTTCCCACTCCCTTCTCATTAAGGCTTCTCATTGAGGTATACACCCAATGGAGAAGGGGAGGCCCAGGGAGACTCAGTGATTTACCCAAAGTTGTGTGTCTCACTGAGGGACGGCTCTAGGACCAGGATACGAGTATTTTGTACTTGGGGTCTTGGCTTGAGAGGTTGTGTATTTCTGAGGACACCAGCCTTGACTGTGGAAGAGAAATGTCTGGAAGAATGAGGTTTGGGAGTCCCGTTTCCATCTCTGTGCTATGCCTGTTTAACTCCAGACCCTCTGCTGCTCCTCTCTCCTCCAGAAATGTAGAAAAGCTGCCACCCACCTTCTTCACAGGAATTTTGCAAAGATTAATTGGATAATTTCAGAATAGTTCTTTGAGCTGCCTGAAGGAATGGTATCATCTAGAAGAACAAAGTAAAATAACAATAATAATTATTATATTTAAATGTATTTATGGAAATCTCCATGGGGGCAATTAAGAAGAGACCAGCTTGTACTTGCGGGAAATTCACAAGTTGATGTTCTTGCCAGTCCCCTTGACCTGCTGGATTGCTGGTGGTGCACTGGTGTCCAGTACTGGGCCAAAGGATGGCCACGAGGGTTTGCAAGTGACTTCTGTACAAAAATAACTTGCCCACCCACTTCAGCCTTGCGGGAGCTGGCACCTGTCATGACTCCAGACTGGTTAACATGAAGTGCTCTCACAGCTCTTTCCAAAAACTCCCCTCCCTTGTCATCCACAAAAGAGAACTTACTCTTTGGGGCTTCAACTTCTGTCCTATAATTAATTACTGCCCTTTTACTGCAGGGACTGAAAATTCTACCGCCTCAGCTGGGTGCCTGGAAGAACTTCTTTCACATCTGCTTGTAGAACTTGTGTTTGTATTTAGTGATGGGCCTGGCAGATAATGAGGTTTTGATGCCACAGAGCTATTTAGGCAAGTTTATTCTAGGCTCTCAGGATCCCTCAGCTGCTAACATCTGTTCTATTCAGATGTCGCCCTCCCTCCATTCACAGAGCCGGGTTTGGTGAGCAAGATGTTCTCTTTTACAATCGGCTTGCCTTTGATCTTCAAGACTGGTTTCCCGCTTAAACACCTGGCCGTGCTTAGCCTCTGTAGCAACTCCACACTCCTGCACAGAGTTCCTATTCTCTCTCTACACAGATGGCGATCATGCTGTGTGCGACTGCAGCCGTGGCCTGCTCATCATCTGAGAATAGCTTCTTTTTTTCCTCCAGCGAATGCAGACAGGATAACCTCTTAGGCAAACACTTGGGTACCTTCCCATCTCTTACAACTTCATTTTCCGCTCTGTACCGCCCCCACCAACTCCTATCCACCAAGTGTGAGAAGAGGCAGGCCCCAGAGACCAGGGCTTCTCAAACAGCCTGAGTATGTGATTCAGATGAGCATCTGATTAAAATACAGATTCGGTACATAAATCGGTGGGCCTCAGATTTGGATTTCTGAGGGGCTTCCAGGTGATGTCAATGCTGTATACACGTTAAGTCTCAAAGTCCTACATTATTTCCAGAATACTCTCCATTCTAACCTTCCCCTAATACTCTTATAATAATACTCTTATCTTTCCACCTTTCTCTTAATTTAACTTAACTGATTTATCTTCTGTTCCCATAGAATCACTTTCCTACCCCGAGGTGACTATTTCATACTTCAATGCCCATAGCTGATAGAGACGCAGGGTATAGGATCAGAGGACTATATCTTAGACGCAGGGGTAGAATCTAAGTTGTGAGCACTGGAATATATCCTGATAATATTCTACCTTATCAAAGTCTTTAAAGAAATAATTTCATGGCAATATGAAATTAGGTATTGAATCTTTTTACACACATCTCCCTCCCCTCTCCCTGGCCTCAGAGAACACAAAGGGACAACTCAGTACTCATTCAGAGTCCCCGCACCTAGGGATGTCTTCATATCTGTTTGTGGTCAAGAAAACTTGTCCTGCCCTGTCAACCTCTATTCTGCTGCTAAGACCAGTTCTTTCCATTCAGGCTTGAGTAAAGCAACTTCCACACAATAAATCAGAGAATATAATTGAAACATTGCCCTCATAACTGGGTCCATCACAACTGGGCCCATGCTTGCCTCTTCAGGCATCCTCAGGGCGACATTCAAGATGAACGCAGACCTCTGAAATCTACCTGATCCAGTGGCTCTCCCTAGAGGGCTACTCTTTTATGCTGTCATTAAACGGCCTCTTAGGATTCGCTCATTGATACATCATAGTCAACAGACATAGAATTAGAATCCAAATCACTGAGGTTTGTATCCTGTTTCCATAACATGAATTCACTGTTATTTAAGCTGACTTCCCATCTGTATAATGGGCATAGTTGTCATTATCATCTCTGTGGGACTTAGCATGTGATAGACTCTGTGGCGTTACCTCTTCCTGAGGACAGCCCTACAAAGCTCTCTGACAACTGGTATAATAGGGTGCCAATCATGAACACAGCCTGCCCTTGCTGCAAACAGACCCCAGAGTTTCCGCTGTGCCCCATCTCCCCAGAGTTCCTGGATGGCAGGGCCCTCACAACAGATAGGGTGGCTCTGGTGGGGTAAGGGAGTTCAGGACAGAGGGTGAGCGTGTGCTCTAGGAAGCACTGTCACTCCTGACTATATGATATGAAAGGATTTCAGTATTGTATCTGGTTCTTCCCTGCTTGACCAATGAGAAGAGTGAGAATTAGATTATGGAAATTGACCAAAACTATACAGTGGTGGCCCAGGACTGTCTCTCTCTTGAATAATGGTTTTACCCACTGGGCAGCCCTGCTCGAGATGAGCTGAGATAATGCACATGACAGTGATTCGGTGTCCGGCGTGTGGTTGGTGGGTCTCGGGAGATCTTGGTCGTCTTTGCTCTTTTTCGACACTGAACACCTCTTTGTTTCTGCACTAAATTCAGTGTTGTCTTCCTATGGGGGCTGGGGTGGGGTGGCTGAAGCGTCAACCTCTGACCTCCTCATTACCCAGCCTGGCTGCTGCTGTGACTCATGGTTTCCAGTTCTGCCAGCAGCACCGCTGTGCACGGGAGTTTTCTAGCTACAGGTTGGTGAAGTATTCCAGGGCAGGATGTTTACATCCCCTAGAGGAATGGGCACAGAATCAAGCCAGCCCTTGCTTGGCAACCCCTGGCTGTTCTTTCCAGCCTGAGGCGCTCTGCCAAACCGACTCAGGAGAGGAAAACATAACAAGTGCTGATGTGCTTCCATTTTACATAGAACATAATAAAAGTTTTCAGGATGATTTATTTTCCTAAACAAGAAAATACAATGCATGCCATCCATTATTCAACATACTAATGATAACCTTTACTCTCTTGTTGCGGATGATCTAAGGTAATGTTCAACTGAAGTGCAAAGACTACACAGAGCACGTGTGAGCATGCACACACACACACACACACACACACACACACACACAGGCACGCACACAATCCCATGACATTCCAATGTCAATGACAGTAGGAAAAATTAGTTGTGGAACAAGGGGTTTTAAAACTAAGAGGAAAGATATGTTTTTATAGCAGCAGCTTTCCAAGCATAAAAAAAAAAAACAAACCCAGGAGCTTCTTTAATTTTAGGTGATTGACTTAGGAATGTCCTCCATATGAAGTGACTATGAACAACTCAATGCATGCTTTATTATAACTTTTATGAAATATATTTCTTTCAACTGACATTATTCAAACCATATGGAGCAAAGGGCCCAGAATTGTTTCATTTCTCAAGATCCTCATTCATAGCCCAGTTAACACCTTTGTGTGGGGTAGTGGGTAGGGGGTGTGGGAGGGGGATGACCCAGAATACCACCGTTTCCCTTCCACCTGAGGAGCAGAGCGATCATTCCCCAAGAATTACAGTTAATTTGAAAAATGTAAAAAGTTTGTTTTGATTGTGAGTGAGCTTGATAGAGTGGTAGAACTTTCACTTCTTGATGAATGAGGATTTTTTTTCCCAAGTAGAGAGTAAATGGTAATTAAAGTTATTAATTTCCCACATGTTTAGTGATGTTATGTGTGTTCTAATGGAGATCAATAAAAATTAAATCAGTACAAATAGTTATTTTAGAATTAGCACCATAACTCAGATATTGATGTTAGCAGATAGAACCTTATGTGTAAGTTTTCCAGGTAGCTTGTGAGCCAAATGCATCCATTAATAGAGAGGAGAACCTGGAGAGGGCAGTTCAGAGCTCGGCATATAGCACATGTTCGTGTCTTCTAGGAGGTACTATTAAATGTTTTTTAACTTTAAAAACAAAAGCTTTGGCTGATGCCTTTAAATGGTTTCTTGGCGCTGAAAATGTAAGCATCCCTAAAAAAAACAAAAAATGTAATGGCTTCAGCCATTCTGCAAAAATTTCCTCCATCTTGATTTTTAGATTTATGAGTAAGTGAGGGCAGATTTCTCAGTTCTGAATCACGGCAGAACAGGCTGTTTTGGGGAGCGGCTGGGGCTTGTGCTCTGGAGTTGGTTGACTGGGTTACCCAGGCAGGACAGGCTGTTTAACCTCTCTCAACCAGGTTATCTATTCTGCTGTAAGATGAGAATGATTGGAGGTTGTTGTGAGACAGAAATAAAGCAGCACAGGTTAAATAGGTAGTACAGTACCTAACACAGGAGAATCCTTCAAGAAAGGTTGCCCTCCCCAAAAAGAAATAAATATATGCCAGTTAGAAAAAAAATTGAGAAATTAAGGAAACACCCTCAAATAATATACTCATATACTTAGCAGTAATAAAAGGTCTGTTTTTATTCCTTTTCCTCTTAATAAATGTGGACTGAATGTCTATCCTGTGTCCAGTGCTAGGAACAATGTCTTTCTCCAGAGCTGATGACACCTGGCTGCACAGCGTTCTGGTCATATTCTCAAGGTTTTTCCAGCAGGAAAAAATGGCTTGAACCATTGCTTGCTAAGACCCACAGTCTATAAAGCTGAATGGCTGGGGGCCTTCTAGAGACTACTAAAAGATAATTCTAAAACTATGCTCTTCTTGATGAAGGGGCTTCTGAAATTCTTTAGGCTTAACTCCACCATTCCCTACTTGCAATAACATGTTTAGGATTATTCTAAATGAATCTGAGACTTTCCACAACTATGTCTATTTCAAGTTTGTTCTCAGAAGATGGAACTCCACAGAAGGCAGTTCACATGATTTTTAGTCCGAATCTATAAATAATCAGTGTATCCATTTTAGCCCCTAAAACTCCCATCTGGTTCTCTGCTCACACAAGCCACTAGGCCGAAAGCTTGGAAGGGTAATAATATCCTGCCATGCAATGAACATCGTGGGATAATTGTGATCATAGTAGAGGCGCCTCACTTCCGGTTTTTTGAGGACCATCACTTGGGCTTCCCCAAGGTAATTTGCACAGGATCAGCAGGCTGGAGGGAAACTCTCACTTGTAGGAAGGCATCATTTCCTCCTCTCCATGCACTTACCCTGCATGTTTGCAGACATTGAGACTCTCATGGTTCAGATCAAGAAGGCCTGACCTGGTCTCTGCTCTGGGTACAGACTTTTTATAATTCATGCCTGTGAGAGAGGCAGAAGAACACAGCTTGTTTGGGGGATTCCAGATGGAGTTTGCAGGATGGATATTAGAAAAATCATCTCTTTCAACTGGTAAACTGAGAAATTTAACTTGGAACGGCAATGAAAAACCATACATGTTGGGACGCAGGGTGGGGGTGCGGCAACCCATGATGTCACTTTTGCATCTGTAAAGTCATTTTGTAGAGTCATCTGAACTTTAAGAATTCCTAATGGGTACAGTCAGTTCAGACTGAGCTGAATGTGTTGGAGTCTCTGATCATGTTCTGATTAGAAGGGGCGGGGGGTGTGGGGGACAATAACAGATACACAAACACACACTTAACAAAAGATGGGGGAAATGTGGGCACCAGACATGTCCCTAATGATTGGGGGATGACAGTTGAAGAGAGAAGAACATTTCAAGTGCAGGGACTGAAGCAAGAGCAGCTCCCTAAACGGGAGCAAGGGAGAAGGGTCAGCAAAGGTAAGTCCTTAAGCAAAGCAAGGGGGCAGGGTTGGGGGGCAGAAGAGGGGACTAGGGGACAGAATAAGGGATGCAGAAGGCAGAAGTCAAGCAAACAAAACCCACCATGGGGGATTAGGAATGTTTAATTTGAAATTGTGATCCCTACAATTATTGAAAATGGAGCAGTTAAAAAGAAAAGCAGCTCAATTGTGACAGGGGAGGACAAACCTGAGAAATATTTGACATTCAAGTGCCTTTTTCTTTTTAATTGCCTGTGTTCCAAAGTTCTTATTTTGCATTTGGTTAAATGCATATTAATCTTCTTCCTGCATCATGAGTCACTATGTGTTCTGCAGCCTATTTATGGAGAGGAAAGGGGTAGAGGGGTAGCTGTGGAGGGAACACTAAAGCATGTCCTCTTGTCCTGCACCATCAACTCAGACTTTTTGTCTTGACCCTGTTGGAGTGATGAGCAAACAATTAGGGCAACCCAGAAGGAAGGGAGAGGAGATGTCAACAAAGGAATTCTAGTGTGTGGGAGTTAGAAGTAGATCATTCTGCTGGTTCTCAGACCACTTGTCTTGAAAGAGGATGGGGCTTCTACATTAGTAAAACCCTGGCTTCTACACCAGAGGCCCCAGGATTCCATTTAGAAAGTCATTTCACTTACCCACAACCCCCAAACAAACCTGGATTGGAAACCATCTTTTTCCTGTGCCTTCCTCAGGGTGACTGGCAGTGCAGTCCCAGAACTGGCA
Organism: Scalopus aquaticus; assembly: GCA_004024925.1. Lineage (NCBI taxonomy): Eukaryota > Metazoa > Chordata > Mammalia > Eulipotyphla > Talpidae > Scalopus > Scalopus aquaticus. The sequence continues at coordinate 86,533 of PVIJ01002590.1, read as the reverse complement.
AGTCTGATTAAGGAGTTAAATTCAGGCCCGTTCATGAAGTACGTTAACTTTGTGGGTGGAAAGAAACCTGGAGAAGAGAGAGGAAACAAGCCTTAAAGCCTCCAAAAATTGGCAGGCAGACTTCCGGAATGAGGCTCCTCCAAGGATCTTCTCCTCAAATTAAACCTGGGACTGAAATACATTTGCAAGTGATCAGGCTTAAAAGTGGAATTGGGTTTCCTTGTGTCATGCTGATATGGGCCCTGGGAATTCTGTGGGCTTTTTTGGAAAGGAGGTGGGGGCAGTGATGCACCCTGAGAAATCAGAGCTGAAATTTGGGGCCACATACCACTCACTTAGGTCAGAACCTCCCTCTGATATTCTTCCCCAAATACATCATGGCTTTCCTAAAACATGCTGCTTTTTAAATGTCCTTTATGCAGTAAGAGTCACGGGAAGAACATCAACACCTCAGAAAAATTGATTGGTTGTCTTTAAGGTTGGTGTGGCTACTCCAATATACTCTTCAGTGTCTGGTCTTTGAAAGAGTTGACCACCATTTTGGACACATTTATCTCGTGCCATCAATTAAAGATGATTTAAAAACCCATATATTTCTCTTAATTGTTAAAGAGACGGCCAGAGTTTTTGTATCCGTAAATGGTGGTCATAAACTGCCATGAGATGGCACTGTAGCATAGATTATGGAAAGAGGCAGCTGTATGGTGTAAGGACTGAGAGTACTAGAAGTCGATTGCCCGATTGGCAGGTGAGCACACGGGAATTATTCCCATGGAGATACGTGAACTAGGAAATGTGCTAAGAACGTGTCATATTCACATAGGACTTTAATCAGTGAGAAGGTGCCAAGGAATTCAATGCAGGCAGGCCCTTTTACAATTCCTGAAAAAATGAATTTCAAATGTAACCTGAAAACAAAGATTTTTAAAATCAGAAGAAAGAGAGATCAGACTAAAACCAAAAGTACAAAATGGAAAGGTGGATTCCACTTTCGCTTCTGTTTCTGGCACACAGTCACTAAGGTCCAAACGAGAAGCTTGTCTAACCACTCTCCATTCCTCATCGCCTCCTTGTCACCTCTGGAGAGGCGTTGACTCCTCTCCACCAAGTGGCCAACCCCACAGGGCCTGGCTGTGGAGTCGGTGTGTCAGTGCCAGTACATTTAGCTTCTTGTTTTTCATAAAGCAAGCACTGCCTTTTACAGATGGGGAATGGAAAGTATTCTGGGATATCAGTGCAGCAGGCTTTTTTTTTTTTTCTTTTGGCCATGCTCTGTTTGAGAAGGGCTCCCTTAATGCAGCCTCTGCCAAAGAGGCAAAGAGGCCCTGGTTTAGGGCAATCCCTTAGAGATTAAAGCGGGGAAGGAGAGGTGGAAGCCTCATCCAAATTCCTTTGTAGGGTTGCCTTAGCTTCAGGTGCCATTGCAAACAGCCAGCCTATTCCCTGGCTTCAAGAGAAAAGCTTTTTAAAAAATCACAGTTTCTTGGAGATCTTCGGCTATTGTGATACCAAGTGGGTTCTCTCTTTGGCTTGGCGTAAAACCAGGTAAATGCTTTTCTCTGCTTAGCAAGCAGGTATGCTAAATACCGTACACTCAGGAGAGGGCTCGCAGGCTGCTGGAACATCAAACCATGGGATGGTTTTCCGAAGTCCTGAGCACCCCTGCAAGTAGCAGGGCTCCCCTGGCTAAGAGGAGGTCATGGAGGAGCCTGGCTTTATTGTGAAAACATCAGGGTATTTTTATTATTTTTTAAAATTTTCTTTTCTTACATTGTTCATTTTTGTAGTTGTTGGTTTCTCACCTCAGCATCAGGGTATTTTTAAAAATGATCTTCTGTTCCACCATCCCAGTAGAGAAAACAGGTGGTATGGTATGCCATGCAACTGGCAACACCTGTCAAAGTCCAATCAGACATTGTGGGGGTCGGGGGATGGTCTCGAAATCCTGCATATGGTAACATGTTCTCGAAACCCAAAGAGCCCAACTTCTAGCCAACACAAAACCGTAGGTTTTCTCTCCAGTGGGTTCAGCTTTCATTTCGGGGGAGGCAGGCTCACCTAGCCTCTCTGGCAGGGGAGCCCCATGACAGTCTCTGGAACAGAACAGATAAAGACCAACCTTCAGCAAGTAGATAAGTTTCTCACCTCCCCTCATAAAATCGATGTGGAATTAAGATGTATGTTTTTCAGAGTATGAACATTAAGTGGAGGTTTGTCTGGGAATGGAGCAAAGAGAAATGAGTTACTTTTTGATATTTATATTCTCTGCTTTCTGGTGGCAAAATCTTGTAAATCATGCACAAGCTTTGTTCTGATTGCCTGCTCATTTGAGAATACTGAATTACACCCCCAAACACACACACTTGATAGTTTTCTTCATAAATGTTATTTTGAAAATACTGTTTTAGACACTCACTATTTTTTCCCAGTAGAGCATTTTTTCTTTCTCCAGTAGAGAAATACTTATTTCTTAGTTCATAGGTGTATGAAAGGTATCTCTTAGTTCATAAGTGTATATATGAAAGTTGATATTTAAGAGTCTCAATCTCTCTCCCAAAACCTTTGGCGCAGAATTTAGAATTTGGGGAATTTTATAAAGGTACTATAGTGCATGAACCATATATTATGACTCTATAACTTATTATACATTAATGTGTCCTCAATATGTGTCTGTTCACACTAAGTGGGAAAAATTAGTGCTATTAAGACTCTCTATCAAGTTAGGTCTTGTCAACACTGAGTCAACTTTTAAAAATAAAATCGTGAATAAGGTAATGTGGATCTGTATTGATACTGCTTATGTGTATTTATTTCAGAGGAATTTTAGAAGTTACATTCAAAGCCTGTGGACTGTTTAAAAAGGTAGCTTAGATTGGTCTCTGAAATTGCCTGTAATCACAATCCCTTATATATCCATTGCTTTTTTCTTTCTTGCTTCTCACTGACTAATTAGAGTCTCTAGCCCAGTAGTTGCAAACTAATGTGTTTAAAGGCACCAGAGAGCTCATGTAAATGGAGTGGGTTGGGATACGCAACAGGGGGTAGTGAGGACTAGGGCACGGGAGAGCCCCTGCAGCATACAAAGGCAGCTCCTGACCATTGCTGTCAAGTAGGATAGTACCCAAGACCAGGTCATTTATCAAGATAAATCAAAAAAAGAAAATTTATGTAAAATATTCCCAATTTTATTTTTACTTATTTATTGGAGATCAACAGACAATTGTGTTCCAGGCAAATGTCTACTGTCCAATTTTTAAATAAGAGATATGGTAAGATAAATATATATGATTTATGTGTTTTACATTCTTAGAAATTATCTTTAGTAACATATTGTCGACTTTATTTTTTTTGAGATTTTATTTATTTTTGCATAGACGATCTGGGGTGCAAGCCAGAGGTGAGGAAGGTGAGAGGATTCATCAGAGACAGAGTGGGGAGCAGAACAGGCAGATCTACTGAAATACATCGCTGAGGGGAGCAGTGGGCAAGACAGGAGAGGTCTGCTGTGCCATGTAGGTTAGTTCCCCAGCCAGATATTGAACTCAGGCCACCACAGAGGGCAACCAGGGCTTCACATTGGTAGCACTGAGACTTAACCCCTAGGCTACCAGGGAGACCCGATATATTCCCAATTTTAAATGGTAGCAACTAATTACATTTCTAAAACTTCTTTTTTTTTTTTAAGATTTATTTACTTATGCATACAAGCTGGCGTACAGGCCAGAGGCATGGGGCGGTGAGAAGGTTCACCAGAGACAGAGTGTGGAGCAGAACAGGCAGATCAACAGAAATACACTGCTGAGGGAAGCAGTGGGCGAGGCAGGAGAGGTCTGCCACGCCATGTGGGATTCTCCCGGGCTGGGCGTCAAACTTGCGTCGCCGCTGCCGACAGCTCCCCAGCGCAGCGCTTAACCACTGTGCCACCAGGGAGGCCCCTTTTTTCTAAAACTCCTTGCTAAACATATCACTTGTGATATTTTCACTAATCACTCAAAATTAGTATATAACAAAAGAAAAAAAAGAAACCTAAAATAACCCTGCAAGTGGTTTCTCTCAGGTTTCCATCATTTCCATTCCAACTTTGATGACCTCCCTACCCAATCTGTTGTTTTTTGTTTGTTTGTTTCTTTGTTTTGCATAGAAGAACTCAGGTGTAGGCCAGAGGTGCGAGGGATGAGAGGATTCACCAGAGACAGAGTGGGTAGCAGAACAGGCAGCTCTATGAAATACACTGCTGAGGGGTGCAGTGGGCAAGGCAGGAGAGGTCTGCTGTGCCATATGTGGGTTAGCTCCCTGGCTGGGAATCGAACTCAGGCCGTCTGGATGATAGTGCTGAAACGTAACCCTTGGGCCACCAGGGAGGTCCCCTACCCATTCTTTTTTTTTTTTTTAAAGATTTATTTATTTTTGCATACAAGCTGGGGTGCAGAACAGGTGTGGGGCAGTGAGAGGATTCACCAGAGACAGAGTCGGGGAGCAGAACAGGCAGATCGACCGAAATACACTGCTGAGGGGAGCAGCATGCAAGGCAGGAGAGGTCTGCTGTGCCATGTGGAAATCTCCCCAGCCAGGCATCAAACTCACTCTGCAGCCTCTGACAGCTCCACAGTGCTGCGCTTAACCCGTTGTGCCACCAGGGAGCCCCCCCCCCCCACATTCTTAACACCCATGGCCAGGTGCATTAGATACAATGAAATCACCCCACTCCACTTAGACCTTGCTCTTATTATTGTTTTCCCCACTGACTGTCAAAGGCTTTAGTCCTCAGATATACATGAGCTCCCTCCAGTCTCTTCCTTTTCTCCACCTGCCATCTCTCCAAAGAGCCGCACAGATCACACCTCTGGTTATTGTCTCCTCTCCTCCTTCACTTTTAATCTGACCCAACAGAAATAAATCAAGCCCCTAATTAACCAATGTTGTGGACCTTTTCTGGATTATTAAACTAAGTTGAAATCTTTAAAACCCTCTCCTCTCTGGTATCCACATCATATGTGCTTTGATTTCTCCTGTTTTCTCCATCTTTTTAGTAACCACACTCCATTTTCCTCCTACGAGATCTGGCCTCAGCTTGCCTCTTCTCTACAACCCAACCCTTTGTTCTCTCCCAGAGCCTAAAATTACCTGCATCCCAGCCATTTCACAAAGACATTTAGGTGTGCTTTCCTCCTCACCGACAAGACCTGAGTTTCTAGTTGGTTATTCTACAGACTACTCAAGCGCAACCTCTCCAAAATAGACCTTCCCAACTTCCTCTCTAGCCAGCTTCTCTTCTGCTCTCCATTTTCTGATGAGTGAATTTAAATCAGTCGTCTGGGACCCAACACACTCCCCATTGCAACTGTCACTGGACTAGTAGAGTCCAGCTCCCTGAGGCTTCTTTTTTTCATCCCCATCCTTAACTCTTATTTCTCCTGTTCCCACCTTCCAGGCTCTCCTCCCTCCAGTCTATCCTGTGGAACTGTAGATTAGTTTCTAGAACCCATCAACAGCCCTTCCATTCACCTGCATATTTAATGCACGCTCATTGCCTCCCGAATTAAGTTGAGTCTCCTTGCCAAGCCCTTAAGCCGATTGCTGAGTCTCACCTATCTTATTTTTAATCTTATTGTGCATGATTTCCATTTGTGTACTCTGTGAGTTCGATAAACTAGACACCTGGTTGAAACCATCTCCTTTCTTCCAGATGAAAATATGTGCTTCCTTCTTATGTAAATTATAGGCTTGAATGCCCAGAGGCTAAGGTACAATTGCTGTGGTTTTGTCAGTTCATGGTTAGTACCACACAGTATAGTTTCTCACCATTTCCATTTGTGCTTCCTAGGACAGTTGTGTCTTGTATATACTCCCAGTGATAAGACAAAAGAAGAGTTCATAAACTCTGAAAATATTAATGTCTTTTTCATTGCATTAATTATTTCTTGAGCAAGTGCTAAAAAACTGTGAGAATTGTCTAAATAAAAATAAGCTAACCATGGCTGAAAATGTCAACAGATTAGTAATAGATTATGGCAACCACTGACACATAGTAGCAGGAAAAGTCAAGATCAAATGTTCTGTGAATAGTGATCATCGATCATCTAATAGGACCCTGAAAATGTAAAAATAGTTAAAAACAGAACACATTACTGAAATAAGATTTTACATCAAATATACGGTTCACTTAAAAAAAAGATGAATGAACTTTGTTGGAAAAGATCTGGCTCTAAGTTTTGCTGTGGGATTTTTTTAGAAAATACTATTGGTACATCATCAGAGATGATAGTTTTTTCATTGGCTACCGTTAGAAATACAAGTCCCTATTATTTTGCCAACACTTACATACAGGATTATCTGCTTTTATTTTGGTCCTTAGGTCTTTCCATGGTACCATAGCAATGAGAATGCCTTTTTCCTGTCATCTGAAGACAGGTGGAGGCTGAGGAACTCCAAGAAAATTCATATCTCCACATAGCACCAGGTTAGGGAGCATTTTGTGGAATCTATCCTGAATTTATCTTTTCACGTTAAAGAAAGAATGTGGAGAAATGCTGCCCTTCTCCTTTGACCTCATAAGGAAGTTCCAAACCCATATTTGGGGTAAGGGGTAAACTAATCTTTCCCACACAATTTGAGTTGGATAACACTGGTCAACATTGAGATCGTTACTGACTTAAAAAGGCCCTAATCTGTAGTATCCTGGTGTGCTGAACATGAATGTAACCCTGAAAATTTTTTATTAGCTCTCGTTTCGAAGATATTTCATAGAATTCATTTTATATATTTCACCGTGTAAATTTATTCAGTAAGACTGCAACAACATCCTTAATCAGCCTAGAATGATGTAATATTTCATCACATTGCATAATACCACCATGCACACATCATCCAGAGCTGATTGCATCATTTTCTGATGCAATGCAATACTACTGCCAGGCGGCTGCTAAAGTAAGCTGACGTCAGCAGTGCACTATAGAAAGCCTTGTCGGAAAGGTTGAGCACTGAAAATATTTCAGACTTTGTGCGAGACAGTTTCAGCTACTGTTCCAGAACTGTTATTATTTTATCCATTTAGGCACAATACAGAACAGTAATGCCTCGAAAGTGCGTTAATAGCATGGACAATTTCTGCTGTATTTGTGGGGAAGTGACATTTGCCAACCAGAAGAAAAGTATCACTTCTCAAGTGAAGAAGGCTTATCATCTTTACTTGGGATGCAAGGTTGGTGACCAAGACAAGCCTTGGGCCCCACATATATGCTGTGCTACATGTACACCACAGCTTTCACAGTGGTTAAATAGCAAAAGACCATCCATGCTGTTTGCAGTCCCCATGGTGTGGAGGGAGCCAAGCAACCACATAAAAGATTGTTCCTTCTGCTTGGTTCTTCCTCTTTCTGGTGGAATAACGAAGCAAAAGAAGTCGAGAATAGTCTACCCAAACATTCTGTCTGCATTGAGACGAGCTCCACGTGGTGAGGAACTTCCTATTCCATAATCTCCAGCAGAATATTCTCTTGATTCCTCTGATGAGGACAAGGGTGAGCTGACCTGTTCTTCTCCTGTTCCATCAGCGTGCAGTGATTCAGATTTTCACTGTGGTGCATCATCAACCCCACACAGACTAACACAGGAAGAACTAAATGACCTGGTTTGTGATTTGGACTTATCCAAGAACAAGGCAGAATTGCTAGGATCAAGACTCCAGCAATGGAATCTTCTAGAAGAAGATGTCACAATTACTTTATGTCAAAAGCGCCACCAGCAGTTGGAGCCTTTCTTCAGAGAAGAAAGTACTCTTGTATTCTGTTCCAATATTGAGGGCCTCATGAATGCCTTAGAAATCACTCATGACCCACAAGAATGGAGACTATTTCTAGACTCTTCGAAACTGAGTCTTAAGGCAGTGCTTTAGCACAATGGAAACCACCTTCCATCTATTCTATTCCTGAACAGCTGAACAAGAAAGTGAAGAAATCTAAGAAGTAGTCTATGACTTGATTTTTTTATAGGTATTAACCGTAGACCTATTACTAGTGACATGCATTTCGTGATGTAAACATCAATTTATTGCAGATTACAAAAAAAAACTAGAGCCAAAATTAGAATTTGACTGTCATTTCTAGTTTAGCACATACAAATTGATAGGAAATGTCTAATTTTATTTCAGTAACATGACTTTTATAAAAATTTGTTGACAGTAATCATTCTTTTAAACTGGATAAGTTATCTTTTTTTTTTCAAATTAGGCAAATATATCCTACCTTTCAAGGTTCAAGTTTCAACTCCAGTCATTGCGAATTCTCACATGCCTTCCAGAAGCTATCTAGTTCCTCAAAGCATTATTAATGCCTAATTCAAATACCTTAGTGTCCACTAGCACAACCACTGAATCAAGACAGTATATGACTGAGAAAGCACTCATGATTTCAGTGTGCACAGGTGTTACTTCCCAGTGACACACTGGTGCTGGGCAAAATGAGACTTGCTCATTGTGTATTTTGAATCTGACAACTTCAACAACTTCAACTAATGCTGAAGAGGCCATTTCAATGCAAATTCAATGCTGTAGCACTAATGGATTAATAAAACCTATGGTTAATTATAAAAGTGATGGGAAGCAAGTGTCAAGCGAGTATAATAAACAGCTGAGGCTTTTGAAATCTTCCCATCCCAAATTTATAACCCTAAGATTCTGCACTTGTGGGCTGCATGGCTGGAGAAGATGATTCCAATACTATTATCCACAGATAAGTTTCAGTATCTCTCACATCCCCATTATGCGTTGCACATGCTGACAGGCCAGGGAGTTGCTGCACATCTCACATCAGCAGCTTCTAGTACCTGCGTGTTACTGAGATTATCAAGATCTGGCACTTGAAGATTATTCTGGGTAGAAAACATTTGTCAGTAGAAGATAGAACACTATCGGAATCTCATCTTCATAGCCGTGATTTTACCTTCTTGCACGACCACATTTTTCTCCAGACATCACCAGGGTAATTTGAATAGAGGCTGATGATTTTGTAACACACTTAGAACATGGTTTTAGACAGAATCTCTTCTGCTTTTCAAGCTCATTGATCCTCGCTCTGACACACCACATCTGGTGGTGTCACCTCATGTTCTGTTTATGTACATTGCGTGGTGTCAAGTGGAACTGGATTTTGGCACAATCGTCAGCCAAAGAGATCACAAATCAAACATTACTTCTGAAAACTGCAATAGAAGTGCCAGTGTATTTTAAATTTGTTCAGACTTTTTTAAATTAAGAAATGGTGCTGTCTATTTTAAAAGCTTGTACTTTTAAAAATTCTTGTTCAACGAGTGACTGTTTCCACAAACTACAGGCCAAAAAGTTTAATTACTCAATTGAGCAAATGTTTATTGAATGGTTACTATGTACCAGGCACTGTGTCCGGCTCCCTATTCACTTTCTAGGCTGCACAGGAGTGAGCAAAACTAAGTTAAACATTCCGTTCAATAAATGAGACTTGTGTGCTGACTGCTAAGCTCAGAAGAAAACTTGTCTCTAGTTTTCATCTTCTTCTGCCCCAGAATCAGTCTATCTAACCGCCTTTCCTGTCTTCACTAGGACAGTAGTAAACATCTCAACTGACATGCTCACTAGAGCCAGAAGGTCATGCACAGATGCCCAGGGCCTGGGATGGAGGCAGGGAATTAGTGTTTAAATACTGAGCTGTGTTTGGGACAATGGAAATTTTCTGGAAATGGGTAGTGGTGACGGTCGCGGCATTGTAAATGTACTTCATGCCACTGACCTGTATGCTTAAAATGGTTACAATGGTAAATTTTATGTTATGCCTATTTTACCACAATAAAACAAATACACTTGCAAAATTAAACTCTTCACTTTCACTCCCCAAACTTATTCCTCCTGCCATGTTCATCTTGTAGTGATACCTCTGCTCACCTCTAGACTCCTGTTAAACACTTGATGTCCTTACCCTTGAGTCTCCTTTTTCTAACATGAAGCCAATCCATCCTAAATCCAGGGGGCACTACCTTCCAAACACATGTGAAATCCAGCTGCTCTCATCGCTCTCACTTCTGCCTCTGGACCACAGTACCTTGTAGCTGGTCTCTCTGCATTTCCTCTTGCCCTTCTTTGCCCACAGGGCACCAGAATGATCAAACACATGTCCCGGATCATCCCATTCTTCTGCGCTCTCCCCTTACCCACACCCCAATGCTTTTCCATTACGGCAATATCAAAATCTGAATGCCCTCTAGGCCCATAAGGCCCCAGATGATCTGCCCCTGACTGCCTTGCTGAACTGACCCAGTCACTGCTGCCTTCACTTTGTTCCAGCCACGCCGGCCTCCTAGAACATGCCAAGGACACGCTTTCGGTGGGCCTCTCACTAGTTGTTCTCTCAGCCCGCAGTCCTTCCCTAACTAATAGCAGTATCAGCTCAAATGTCACCTCCTCAGAGAGCTTCCCAGTTCATGTAAAATGGCATTATCTCTGCAGCAGTGTCTCCCACTTGGCCCTGCTTTGTTTGCTTCTCTGTTTGTTTGTTGTCCGGTCCCCTAGCATGTAAGTGCCACAGGGGCAGGATATGTTTTTTCTGGTTCTGCCTACTGCCTTATTCCCAGTAGCCTGGAACCTGTACGTTTTCAGTAAATATTATATAATGTGCAACGTACTTAGCTATGTTTCTTAACTATCATTCCTAGTGAATTAATTCAACTTATTAAAGAGAGTTGATGATCTGATAAATTCCCATTTGGAATTAATGGACTTTCCCCTTTCTTATGTTAAAAATTTAAGTTTCATGTAAAAGAAATTTAGGGCATGAAGTTTTTTAAGTAAAATTTAAAAATTGATGAATTTTTGGCAATTTGGGAAAACTTAGAAGCAATCCAGGACAGGTAGATGTAATTCCAAAACACTTGGCCGAGTCCGTGGTGTCAGTCCTGGCTCTTCTGAATAGGACATTCAGAGTCCCAACTCAACCGGCTTTGGAAATAAAGGTTTCCGTCTGATTCTGTAATTACAAAGTCCAAGCCAGAGACTTGAGGTTGACTGTGTTCAGGCACTTGAATGGTGTTTTCATTCTCTCCATTTCTCAGCAGCCGTGCACCTCTGGTTTTGGATTCATTCTCAGGTATCTCTAGAATTATGTCTTCTTTGTAGCTGGTAATGCCAGGGAAGGAGAACTTCTTTATCTCATTAGTCCAGCAAAAGCCCAGGGATTGAGTCACATGAAACCATAGTTATGGTCAACCAGGGGCCAAGTGTAGCCAGGAGGGTAGAAGGCATTTGCTTGGCAGGCCTGAATCACGCACTTATTTTGCATTAAAAGAATGAGGAGGTCTTAAGGTTAGTCCCTTACAGCCATGTGGGCCAAGCAAAAGGAAGGGCTCACTTAATGGGAAAGCAAAAGAATGTGAAATGGACGCTCTCAGGGAAAACATCCACTCTCCTCTAGCTCAAGAGAAAAAGATTGTTTTGTGTTGCGCTTTGACATGTTTTCAACTAGCCTTAACAAGTTGTGGCGGGTTTTAACTTGACTGTGAATGGACTCCTCTGGGTTGTAGAACATGAGTGGCAGTCCTTAGGAGAGAAGCGATCAGTGTGTATGTCACAGTATGACCACTGGAGGTTGAGGGACATGGACCGTGAAAGCTAGGGGCACAGGGAGCCAATTCTAGAAACTTTATTGACTAAAACAAGGTTGCTCCTTAAATGAGGCAATTGCTATTTCATTAAAAAAAAGTCATTAAATAGTGCAATCATCACAAGTAAGTCATCTGTATCCCTTGAACTAGTTTATCACACACCAAACCCAGCCTCCATTTGGCTCTCATATATACTCTCTTGCCCCAGCTCTAGCGACCGATTTCTCAGCCCTTCCAGTGAACCAAACTCCCAGCCGGCTGGACAGTGTGGCACAGTGGTGACAACCATTGCTTTTTCTTCAGGAAGATGTGCTCTCCAGACCTGACTAGGCCACTCACTATATTTATGTTCTTAGGCCAGTTATTTACCTTCCTGGTTCCTCAGTTTCCTCATCTGAAAATTGGATATGATAATATCTACATCACGGTATCATGATGGTTGAAAAGAAAAATCGGGAGAAAAGACCAAGTATAGTTCCACACTCACAGACCCACTTAGTGAATGTATTTGTTGACTAAATGAATGCTCCATGCCAGTGACTTTGATTCAGTGTTAAGTGTAGGTCATGGGCTTTCTGCTTTGCCCTGTGTCCCAGTGGTGAGATTTTCTGTGTCTAGCTACGTCATAGATGGTACAAACATACCAGTTAGAACACAGGGTGATTTTCTTGTAGGCAATACAAACCAATTCTGGCACAATTCAGAAAAAAAGGGAGTTTATTTGTAGGATAACTAGTATCCCAGAAAGCCGAAGGGAAAGTTGAACAGTTAGGCCTGGGAAGTACAGGAACCAGGCTCAGGGCCAGGCTAGTGGGAGCAGCCCCCTGGGGCACCATGGTCAGGATGAATCAGCTCCAGAAAGCTGCTAATCCACCCATCATTCCATTCACATTCCCAGGAGAGCACTTGATTGGTCTAAGGAAAACACACCACCCAGACTTGACCAAACAGGACACTTCCTAAGCACACAGTTGTCATAGAAAACATCCCACAGAGGCATTACACACAGTATGCTGTGTTTGTTGGTTTGTCCTTAAAATGCTTAAGTGCCTAAGTTACGCCTGTGCTAAGACCAGTGAAAAAGTCCAGAGACTGCCCTCATGTGACTCAGTCCCACAGTAATTGCACTGAGTAGGACCCATTGGTCCCAGAGTAGAAGGTAAGGTCTTTGTCCCATTGGACCCATAGGCAGGAGAAAGTGGTCTCCAAAGGCAAACAGAGGCGCTACGAGAAGAGGGAGCATGGCTGCTGTCGGGAGAAAGCCAACAGCTGCTCCACTGTACCTAATTACATGTTACTCCATCTTTCCAGGCCCTAGTTTCCTTTTCTGTAAAATGGAGATAATAATGTCCCCTACCTCATAGGGTACGTTGAAGATTAAACAGGTTAACACTTGTAAGGTGCTGAGAATAGTGCCCAGAACATAAAATGTGCTCTATAATAGTTGTTAGCGCCATCGTCAGCTTGCCAAGTTCTTGAGGGACAATTCCTCCTGGCATGTTCTTTTCATAATAAAGCCCTGGAAAGTGGTAAACTCCTGACCACACCCCAAACCTCCCAGCAACAGGATTTTTGAGTAGTAATAAAAAGAGGAGGTAGAAATTTGGCATCATCTCCTTCTGCAATCACATAGCCAGTGCCTTCTCAAGTTTCCCCTTTGACTGAGGCTCTGCAGCCTATAAGTGTTAATTTAAAGTGAGCTCTCTAAATAGCAACTTGTGCAGGAGCCTCGGGCTGTGCAGACAAAGCCCTTCTCTGCAGAAGGTTCCAGGCCGGTGGCTTCAATCCAGCCCTAACCCTGCACATACTCATAACCCAAAACTGACGGAAAGTGATTGAAATGCAAGTTTTTGTTGAGCTGAGATGCTAAATTCAGGATTGGGAGCATATGGATCGCTCCATATTTGTTTTCTGCATATCTGATGTTAGCAATTTAGAACATCACTGGGATGCTCCCTAGAGAATTTCAGTTCTGTAAATGAAACAATTATTTTGGCAGTTTGGGAAAGATATATTCATAACTTTCATGGTATTTAAAGGGGAAATACACCTTCCCTGAGTCCCTTTTTCCCTTGCCAGATATGAAGAATGAAATTAGAGTGCCGAGGGAATAGATGGCATAAATAGAAAAATTGACAGTCAGTGTGTTGCATTCACAATTGGATTTCTAGGATTGACAGTAAGACAGGAAGTAAAGGGGTTTCTCCAAATCTGGGCACAGAGAAGTTGTAGAGAATACCATGGCTAGGGCATTATGTTCATTCATTCAATTATCAGTTATCTAACAAGCACCTTGCATGAGCTCTTCTAAGGTTTAAGCTGAAATGGACCAATGTTTGCCCCCCGCACCCCATTTACTGTCTATACTCCTATACAGTATTCACTCTGAGCATGTGCGTTTAATTAAAAAAGAGAGAGAGAAAAATTATGATGATGATCAAAGGGTATCACTCTTGTGGAACCCACATGAGGGAAATCCAAGAGGTGTCAATAGAACTTAGACCCAGGATTAAAACGGCCCCTCTGTGTCTCTCATCTTGCATATGTGCTTTCTCCTCTGTGTCTCCTGGCTCTCCCTTTTTCTCAGTCTACAAAGCAGAAAGTGGGTCCTGAGTTTGTAGACATCTTTCTATGTGAGAGATCATTCCAGACTGAAGAGATTGTCCCAAGGATAAACATGGGAGGGAAGCTGTTTGGCTCAGTGTAGTCAGGTGTCTACTCCAGGTCCAACGAGCTGTGGCCGGGGGTAGAGTTATTATAACCTGTAACTCAGAGTGACCCCTGGGTCAGCAACATCAGCAGCCCCTGGGAGCCCCTCCTGCTGAGTTCTAATCCCCATGGGTTCCAGATTTCCTGGGTCCTTGGTGTGCTCACCGGGGCCTGAGCAGCACTGCCCTGGCACCCATGTGCCGCCTGGCCATCGCTCTGGAGGAGGTGGGCAGATAGGAGGGTTGCTTAGCAGACAGCCTAGAATATTCCCCCAATGATAGCATAAAATGCTCAGCTCTGGAGGAAGGCTTATCCCTGAGAGAAGCATTAGCTCTTAAGAATATCTGCAGAGGAGAGTGGCTTAGATAGTTATCAGGACATAAGTGAAATATTTCATATCGATTTGTTGTTTTTCAATAATTGCTTCTCTCTTTTCTCCTACATGTCTGTGGCAGGCTACTCACAGGCCTTTCCTGACAGCAGATTAAGTCTGGACAATTCACACACCTGAAGCTGGCCAGGGGTAGGTTGGTGTATGTGTCCACGACAAGACAGTCCCAATGTGGATCAGTCACAGCACTTCTGATGGCTCTGTAGCAACCACTGAGCATGGCCTTGTGGGACATGCCCTTGGACACAGGCCATAAAACCTTGGATTTCTGACTGGGAATTTCCACAGGGGGTGGCAGGGCAGGGGAAGTGGGGGGCTTTTACTGTGAACCTCAGAGCACTAATTTAAAAGAAGCCATTTCCATCTTGATGAGTCTCTTTTCCTTATGCCATTTGCCTATAGCATGGATTCTGTCGGGACCGTTCAGTGTGAGGCTGTGACCAGGCTTTTAGTAGGAGCTTCTCATAACTGTCTCAGTGGTTTAGGGCCATATGACTCATCTAGTATTTTCTTTTTTTAAAGATTTATTTATGCATACAAGAGCTGGGGTGTAGACTAGACTGTAGGGAGGTGAGAGGATTCCCCAGAGACAGAGTGTGGAGTAGAGCAGGCAGATCTACTGAAATACACTGCTGAGGGGAGCAGCGGGTGAAGCAGGAGAGGCTATGTGGTCAGCTCCCTGACTGGGGATCAAATTTGTGCTGCAATGGCTCTGGATATCTTCATAGTGCTGAGACTTAACCCCTTGTGCCACCGGGGAGGCCCACATCTAGTATTATCTCCTTGCCTCCAGGGCTCACAGTCTGTGCTCCCTTCCTGCTTGGAGACACTCAGAGAATCACATCTTGAATGAATATACAGACTGAACAGGGTCCCTTTGCCATGACTTCTCAGTCTCCAACTTAATGCTCAACCAGGGCTTACCCAGCTGCCTCCAGTGGAGGTTGGAGGAGAACTTTGGTTGCTGAGCAGGCAGGCAACCTGATCCCAAGGCCCTGGAGGAGAATCAGGCACCAGGGCTGACTTCACTCACCATTCACATCCATCACAGAATTGTTTGCACACCTTAAAACCCAGAATGTATCAGAACAATGTACATGTAGTTATACAAGAAAACACGTGGGGATTGCACATTTGGAATTTTTTTTCTGATAAGGATGTATGGCCAAAGTCGTTTGGAGGCCCCTAGCTTAGAACTGTAGTTTTAAAACTTTTAGAATTCTATAAGTTTATTTATGTAAACAAGCGAGGCACAGCATCAGTGCTGTCAATCTCTCATTCGTGGAACCTGAAGCCCAGAGACGTTAGGTCACTTGCCCAAGGTCACCCCGCTGGAAGGTGGAAACTGGGATGCACAAGCAGGCAGTCTGGCTCCATTGTTCAGATGCTGACACACTAATTAGGCTGTTCTTACAAACCTTACATAAATCAAATATAGGAAACAAAAATAAACAAGCAGAGCAGCTCTGGTTTGTACAGAGCAAGAAGCATCTTAGCTTTCCCCTTAGCCCTTTCCTTCCTTGTCTCCTCTCCCCTCTACCCCAGCTCTGAAGTGCAAAGCACCCCAAGAATACAAGGAGGAACCTGATCCAGACCACTCATTTCAAAAATGGGTCCCACCTGTTGGGTGCTGCATTTTTTTTTTAATCTTTTTTTTTTTTTTAAACATACAAGCTGTGGTACAGGCCAGAGGCGTGCGGTGGCGAGAGAGTTCAACAGAGACAGAGTAGGGAGCAGAACAGGCAGATCAGAAGTACACTGCTGAGGGGAGCAGCGGGCGAGGCAGGAGAGGTCTGCCCCACCATGTGGGATTCTCCCTGGCCGGGCATCGAACTCGCGTCGCTGCTGCCGACAGCTCCACAGCGCAGCGCTCAACCGTTGCGCTACTGGGGAGGCCCCCGGGTGCTGCATTTTAGCTGAGGTCCCCAAGCTTCAGAATGGCAGAACTAAGGGGATCTCAGTTGTAATTCAAAGGTCTCTCTCCCTCCTTTAGGAGGGCACATGGGGGATGAGTTAAGGATGGAAGTCTTCCTCCAGAATGTGTACCTTTGGGAAAAGCCCCCTTCCTACCACCTAGTTATTTGGAAAAAGTGGGTTTCCCGTGCCTGAGTATCCTCCCTGGGTTCTAGTTCTTCTCTTCTTTATCCTAGTTGATTTCACCAAGTTGCATACTTGAGGTGATTTCAGGCAGCTACATGTTGAAGAAGACAGAGTGGGCAGTAATGAGACACAGTTACGATGCTAAACATCCACTCAGGCTGAACAGGTCCTTGGCAAGGGGCTTGTGCTGACCGGGGGAGGCTGGGGCTGCCGAAGCACACCCCGGCCCCACTGCCCACGCGGAAGCGCTCGGGATGACCCAGGACCTGTTGGGCTTGCCTGCGCACAGTGACAGCCCACTTAAAAAAAATTATTTGTGATTTGCACTCTGCTATCAATCGAGATTGAGAGTATTGATCCCAACTGATTGCCGAGCACCAAAATAAAGTGAAAGGGTAATTGACTGCCGTGTCCCCCATCGATCGCGCGCCACAGTTCATTGCCACTGAAATTATTTTCAAGTACTTTGGTTTATCATTCCTAATAAATATAGAAATTGAGTAATCAAAATGACTTACATTCACATCGAACCAAAAGCTTTTAAGGAAGTGTCTATGTTTAAGTGAGTCCATATTCTACACTGGTTTTCCAATCAAGCCTTCAGTGCTGCTATTCTGACAGCACTGGGAGAAAGCCTGGCTTAAGACAAAAATGAAGCCCCTGCTCTCCAAAGCACGGCTTCCTGGCACACTGCTTTTCCAGGATGTAAGAGTAGTAGTGTCCCCTGGGATTTTAAAGGGGAACCCTCCCAAATAATCACCCTGTCCCTCTCATCCATAAAACAAACATATTTTCCTCGAAGCAGCAAGACCTCTTCTTTATTTCACTCCCCCAGCATGGTTCATAAAAGCACAACAGTTGTTTTCGGGTTTACAACCACGTCAGCAGTCGTGTTACTAAATCAAAGTAAGCAATTGCCACATACATCGGTCTATAGGTCATATGGCATTTGGCCCTATAGGACCTTAGAAATACAGCTTTTTTTTTTTTTTAAGATTGTTTAAAAGGAAGGTCCAGCATTTAACAGGTAGCCGCAGAGTAGGACTGGTGTGCTAGAATTCGCTTTGGGAACTGAGATGCTGTGGTGCAGCTCTGTCCAGTAGAAATGCATCTTTTTGTGTTCCTGAAGATGTGCAGTATCTCACAATAAAAGCATAGGACCTGTGGGGAAAATGGGTTTGGGTCAACACTCAACAGCTTTGTCAGTTACACATTAAATAAAAAAATCCTGGGAATCTAGAAAAAATAGCAGCCCAGTTTTACATACATTGAGCAATTAAGAATACATAAATACTATTAAAAATATTGCCCTTTAGGGCCTCCCTGGTGGCACAGTGGTTAAGCACTGCTCTGTGGAGCTGTCTGGAGTGGCGATGGGAATTTGATGCCCAGCTGGGGAGAATCCCACATGGCACAGCAGACCTCTCCTGCCTCGCCCGCTGCTCCCCTCAGCAGTGTATTTCTGTCCATCTGCCTGTTCTGCTCCCCACGCTGTCTCTGGTGAACCCTCTCGCTGCCCCACACCTCTGGCCTGTACCCCAGCTTGTATGTACAAGTAAATAAATCTTTTAAAAAAAATATTACCCTTTATCTAGGAAAAGACCCACCTTTTGTTTTCAGAAGTGGCCTTCACAATCAGGGGGTAGCTTGCATGTGATGTATTGTGTGGGATGGAAGGTTTATCTGAATCAGGCAGAAATTTGTAGCCCCAGATGTGGATGGGTGTGGTGTCTACCTCCCATTGTGAACTCAGGCAGCTGGTAGAGGATGAAGGCCTGTGCAGGTGTGATCATTATGTGTATTCACACGGCTCTGAGTTCAGCTGAGTGCTGTTTTCTTCCTTCACCTAGTATTTCTTACAGAAGTAAGCAGACACAGTATCTGTTATGTTCCATTCATTCCTCAAATATTACTGAGTATGGAAACAAATCTGCATTTTCAGAATAAACATTTACTAGACTGACTGTATAATATGAGCCACAAATGAGACCTTGTATGCAATTTTTAATTTTCTAATAACCACACTATAAAAAGTAAAAAGACACTTCTCTAAAGGAGACATTCAGGTGGCCTACAGACTGAAAAATTGTTCTACATCACTTATTATGACAAAAATGCAAATTAAAACCACACTGAGTATCTCCTCACCCTTGTGAGAATAGCCTGTATAAAAAAGAATGGAATTAATAAAAGCAAGTGAGGATGTGCTGAAAAGATAACTCGCATCCATTATTGGTGGGAATACAAGCTGGTACAGCCCCTGTGCAAAACAGTATGGAGATTTCTCAAGAAAATAAAAATGGAAATTCTGTATGACCCTGTAATACCTCTTTTTGGTATTTATCCAAGTAACATGAAAACTCTAATATGAAAAGATCTATCTACACTCATATATGTAGCAGCACTGTTTACAATTGCCAGCTTATGAAACCAATCCAAGTGCCCTTCAACAGAGAAACTGTGGAGCATATACACAATGGAATATTACACAACTGTGAAGAAAGATGAAACAATGGCATTCGGAATTAAATGAATAGACCTCAAGGTGATTATATTTCATGAAATCAATCAAAGAGTGAAAAATTTTGGATAGTTTCATCCATCTGTGGAATATAAAAGCCCAAAAAACAATTATACGTAAATAGTAGATGGCATAAAACGAACTGGGCAAGTAAAAGATAATGGTTACCAGTGGGAATAGGGGAAATGGTGGAGGGGGGAGGGGAGAGAGGCAGATAGGTTATGGGCCTGAGTGGTTTGGTGGAGAAAAACAAATTACATAAAAGTAAAATAAATAATAAAATCTGAAAATATAGTGCCACCCTGGTGGCACAGTGGTTAAACGCTGCGCTGTGGAGCTGTCAGCAGCGGCAACGCGAGTTTGACGCCTGGCGGGGGAGATTCCCACATGGTGCGGCAGACCTCTCCTGCCTCGCCCATTGCTCCCCTCAGCAGTGTATTTCCGGCAATCTGCCTGTTCTGCTACCTATTCTGTCTCTGGTGAACCTTCTCTCTGCCCCACGCCTCTGGCCTGTACCCCAGCTTGTATGCATAAATAAGTAAAAATAATTTTTTAAAAATCTGAAAATATATAAATAATAAGTAAAAAGAAATAGATGAAATTGATTTTAATTATATATTTGGCCCAGTATATTCAATATATTATTAAGCATGCAATGAATATAAAAATTATTAGTGATACAAGCTATATTTTAATTCTAAGTCTTTGAAATCATATTTACATATTTCTTAAGATTTATTTATTTATGCATACAAGCTGGGGTAGAGGACAGAGGCATGGGACAGCTAGAGGGTTCACCAGAGACAGAGTGGGGAGCAGAACAGGCAAATGGATGGAAATACACTGCTGAGGGGAGCAGTGGGCGAGGCAGGAGAGGTCTGCAGCACCATGTGGGAATCTCCCAGGCTGGGCGTCGAACTCACTTCGCAGCTGCCGACAGCTCTACAACTCAGCACTTAACCGCTGTGCCACCAGGGAGGCCCAAATCATATTTATATTTTATACTTACGGCATATCTCAGTTCAGACTACTCACATTTCGAGGTCTCCATAACCATACATGGCTCATGACCATTATATTAGACATTATATATTATATATATAATTTCTATGTGTATGCTGCATATGATATATAACGTATGTGATATAGAAAATGTACGTAACATGTAATGTATATATGTGATATATAATATACATAGTATATATGTATCTATGCATGTATAATATTATAATTTTATCATTAATATGCTATATATATTTGAGGGAGAGGCTGACACTATATTCTGAAAACAGATCCCTATGCTTAAAACACTTTATAAATCTGCTTTGTTTATACTCACTATTGATGATAGTTATTTAAGGGTCAAAGCTCAGTGTTTGATGGTCATGCAAATGTCACTTGCCTTTGTGAGTTCCTCCACAGTGAGAGCCAGATATAACTATCTCACAAGCTTAATTAACACATGGTTGGCATGTAGTAAGTACTCAATAAATGTTTCCTGATCTGGATTTAGTTCAGTTGTCAAATTGTCATCTGCTACAGAGTTTAAATTCTTGAATTCTTTAATACTGAAGGACAAGAAGCGTTAGATTAGACACTTCTGCCTTTTGTTGTGTTTCTCACCACCCATCCATTCATTCACTCATTCATTCACTATGCATTGATTGACCACTTAAGCATCATTTCTTGCAACCTTCATTTACATATTCCAAGCTTTGGTTAGATCCAGCTTTCCAGTTTCACAAACACACCATGCTCTCTTCAGCCTTCGAGCATGAATTTACTTCTCCTTAGGCCTCAATCTAGACAATTTCTTCCTCTAGACCTTTACTAGGCCTGAGTTCTGACTCTCTCCACTCCACCCATAGCACCCTCCACCATCCGTGCTTTGTGTTATCATTACCACTTACTCACTTGGCAGAGTTTATAAGTTCTGCAAAGGCACAGATTGATTTGTTGCATTTCCCCTGCATTTTGTACACTTTCAAGGGGACAGCTAGAGACTCTCATCATATTATGGGCAATAGATGATGAGAGTCAGAATGAACTCTGAGTGGAAGATGATCAGATTATAAGACCTCTCCACTCTTGCAGGGCTCTAAGGTGTTTTTAAACAGTCAGAATGATGTTTTTAAAAAATCCAAATCATACCTTGTCACACCTTGCTTATATCATCTCAGTGGCTTCTCATGGTTCTTACAATAATATCCAAACCCCAGAAACAGCACAGCAGGCTTTCAGAGTTCCAACCTGACCATCACCCCCCTTTACCTTAAGCCACTATCTTTTTGGTCTCCTATACTCTGACCTCCTCTCTCCACCTTGAACATACCAGGCCTTTGCCTGTGCTTATCCTTTAGCTTAGGTGCTCTTCCTCCACCTCTAAATCTCCTTATATTTGCCTGATTCTCCATGTCCCAGCTCAACTTTGACCTTGCCAAGGAGGCCTTTTCTGACCACTTTATCTAAATGGTTTTTTTCATTCTATTTTATTTCTGTCACTAAACATCTGTATAGGTAATGGTACTAACTATATATTTGTCTACCTCTTTTTTCTTTTATTGGCGTATATGCTCCTTGAAGGAGGGGACTCTGCTTGCTTTGTCCACAGCTGCATCTCTAGCACCTAGTATATTTGGTTCTTGGTAATATTTTTGAATGAATTGATAAGATACGTGTGTGTGTGTGTGTGTGTTGTGTGTATGAAAGAGAGAGGGGGGAGAGAGAGAGAGAGAGAGAGAGAGAGAGAGATCAATTAAAATTAAATCTGGGTATAAAACAGAGGGAGCTAACAATTTCTGGCTTAGGATGGCTTATTTGTCCCAGTTTTGGTTCCTCACAAACAAGCCTTGATCGAAGGATTCCTGTACAAGTAGTTGACTTGGGAAGTGATACAAGGAAACATTGCTAGGGAAGTAAAGAGTGAGTCAGGCTAGGGAAGTCACCCTATTATCAAGTTCACTGCCACCTGGTTGAGGACTGTGGCTTGGGGGTAGGTAATGCCCAGGCTCTTCCTGCCTGTGGGGTAGGTTGAGCTTCAGCTCCCACAGAAAGCCCACAGGCAGCTGGAAGTTACCAGAGTGAACTATGCTAAGCAAAGATGGACAAGACACCACAGCAGTGTACTGCGTGTCAATTCCCAAAACAAGACCCACGCAAAGGGAAAATCCAAATGGATGGTCATGAACCAGGCTTGGGAATTTGAGCAGGAATCACCTGTAGACTATTCAGGTGAAGCTGTCTCATGGAAACAACCTAACTGCCTACGAACAGATGAGTGGATCAGAAGATGTGGTATAGAGACACAATGGAATATTCCTCAGCCATCATAAAAGAAAAACTCATGCCATTCATGACAACATGGATTGAGCTGATAGGGATTATGATAAACAAAATAAGTCAGAAGGAGAAAGACAAATATTGCATGGTGTCCCTTTTAAGTGGAATATAGACAAGGTAATCAAAGGAACAGATAAAGCCAAACTTAAAAACTAACTCTGTAAAACTGACTGCAGAACTGAGGAATTCCGAGGCGGGGGTGGGGTGAGGAGAAAGAGGGGTGAGAGCAAGGTGGGGAGGGAGCACAGTGGGCTCAGGACCACGGGCGCTTTGGTGGTGGCAGGTACTCTCTGGAAATAGCGATGATGTAAATCAACATTACCTCAATAAAAAAGAAATTAAGGAAAAAAGATCTCTGACAGGCAGTTGCAAATGTGGGTGCAGAGAGAGGATGCGGCTACGCAGTGTGCTTGGCAGCTGCTGGTCCCTAAGGTATGTGAAGCCGGGGGTTGGATGAGGTGACCGTGCTCACTGAGCCACATGGCAGTTCTTTCCATTGTTCATCATTTCATAGCTGGCCATTTCATAGTTGCCTTTCATTTCTTAAAGTGTTTTTTCATGACCTGACCACATGCCCTACTTTCCCTTCTGCCTTTTTGACATTTGACAAATATATATGGAATGGATAGAAGGGGGAAGGACAAGTACAGGTGGAGGAGCTGCGCCACAAGCTGAGGAGGGGTGATGCAGCGTGTAGATGAGGGTGAAGGAGGCAGATGTTGGAAATTCACTTTTTGTAAAAGAGGCAAACAGTGGATCAAAGTCCTAGGTGAAATCAAGAATTTAGATTCTGAGGTTTCTCTTCAATCAGTAAACAAATATTTTCTGCTGAGTTTCAAAGTGCTTAAAGACCTTGAAAAGTAGGGCCTCCCTGGTGGCATAGGGGTTAAGTCTCAGCACTATCATGCTATTGCCTCTGCGGCCTGAGTTCGATCACTAGCCAAGGAGCTGACCCACATGGCGCAGCAGACCTCTCCTGTCCCGCCCACTGCTCCCCTCAGCAGTGTATTTCAGTAAATCTGGCTGTTCTGCTCCCCACTCTGTCTCTGGTGAATCCTCTTCCCACCGCAACTCTGGCCTTCACCCCAGTTCTTCTATGCATAAATAAACAAACAAATAAGTAAATCTTTTTAAAAAGACCTTGAAAAGTAAGATTGTGTCTTCCTGAGTCATGTATCTAAAGAATGGCTACGAGATGAGATGACCAAGGTTGGGACTGGCTGTGTGGCTCAGTTCTACTTGTCTCTCACCCTCCTCCTCTCTAGCTCCGCTGGACTAGCCTGGGCAGTGCAGAAGCTCAACTGGATGTGTGCAATCTCCCAAATGCTTTTTGAGCCTTTTGGCATGCTGTACCTTTTAATATTCCATTGTCCAAAGCAGATCACATGGCCAAGTCCAAAGTCAAGAATCTCCCCTCCCTCTGTGGAAATGATAGGGTAGAAAGTAAATATTTCTGAACAATATTCTAATTTACCACATAAGGGATCAGAGAGAAAATAAATCAAGGGACTCCATCTAACTTCTTTTCTGGGTCATACAGCATTACTTTGTTTCTTATCCTTAAATTTTACAAACCCTAACAGAGGTGCTATTGAGTTAGTTGGGGTCACTGGTATGTGCAGATTAGGTAGAGCTGATAACAAGGTTTGACTACTTTCTCTTCAGAAGAATTCAGACAGGGGAAGCAGGGAATTGCGGGGGTAGGGGGTCACCCTGATGACAGGGACAATCACTTTGAACACTGAGTGTTCATATCTGCATCATGAGTGTAATTTGAGGAGGATGTGCAACTTCTGCCTATGGCCTCGCCCTCCCCATTATCCAAGAGTTGACAGAGAAGGTGTCAGAAGGGGGAATACTATGGAGAATCGATGACTTTGAACAATTGTATTTCCTGTTTTATCACTCAGCTTCACAAGTTTGTATCTTCTGCATCTTAAGTTTGTTATCAGCATGAGACAAGGAGATAGAACACATTGCTACAGTTACAAAAGCCAAGCCAGTAATCATCATCGAAGAGTACAATTGAAAATACATTTTATTTAAATATTTATCTTAGAGAAATGCGGTTTTTAAGTTCGCAGCGACCTCTCATCTCTGGCTCCTTTGATGACTACTGGAACTTGGGCACTTCCTTCCTGGACTCCCTTTTCCCCAGTAGTGCCAGGCACGTGATAATGACTCAATAGGTTGTCATGGAATGAATAAACTGTAAAATTGGAAGAGAACATCCCATGGAGATATGAAGGATATGAATGAAATGACATTTAAAAGCATCTTGAATCTTAAGGGTAAAATATCCAGGATTCTCCCCACTTTGAATGGACTGTAAATTAAATGTTATGTGATTTTGTGCAATGTAGGGATTGTAAATATTCCCAAATTACATAAATATGCCTCTTCCCCCCCTACAACCTCAGGTATAGAATTTTGTGAGCTCTTCAAAATTGAAGATGTTCTGTGCACAAAGGACTTTGCTTCATGCATTATCTTTTTTATTGACAGCTGGGATGATGCAGGGCCGATGCCTATGTTAAGAGAGTGTCAGTTACTTAGCTAATTGCATTTATCACCCAGGATTCTTTATCTGTTGATGGAAACTCAGTATTTGGAGTTTTGTGTGCTGTGCATTTATTTCCCTAGATGCAGTGAATATGGTTTTTATATTTATGTGAAACTGCTAATGTGTTGCTCGCTAGATCATGAGCAATGGGCTTCTGACAGCTCTGTTCATTAGTCAGCTTGGGGAAAAAAATAAAAGAAAACACATTGATAAAGAAACAGAGTGTGAGCTAGCAATTACCATGAGAGAGCACAATTGAAACCACATTTTATTTAAATATTTATCTTGTGAATTGATTCATACAAAATAAGAAGCTGTTTCCTTCCTTCCTTCCTTCCTTCCTTCCTTCCTTCCTTCCTTCCTTCCTTCCTTCCTTCCTTCCTTCCTTCCTTCCTTCCTTCCTTCCTTCCTTCCTTCCTTCCTTCCTTCCTTCCTTCCTTCCTTCCTTCTTTCTTTTCTTTTCTTTTCTTTTCTTTTCTTTCTTTTTTTGCTATGAATGACTTCACCACCGAAATTTGGAGAATAATATCACAATTTGAGTTGGGCTTGATGCAGTCCACAGCTCGGAGTATGGAGAGTTAAATAACGTCAAATTATTCATTGTGATGTATCATTAAGATTGCTATGTGTGAATGTGTAGAAAGATGATAACACCGTGCAACTGTTCACTTCGAAATCCCAACTTTGCATAGTCAGGAGAAGAAGGAGATAAAACCTTATAGATAACTTTAGTACCAAAATACAATAGCAAAACTCACCAGTGCTAAGCACGAGCAACTGTGCCTCTTGGTGCTTTATATGTCTCTACCCTGGGTGGTGAATACTGATTTTACTGTCACTTTGCAAGTGAGGAAATGGGAGGAAGGCACAATGAGATCAAATAAAAAGAACCAAGTCAAGTTCACACCAGAGTGAACTTCTGCAACCTGCAGGACAGGATTCCTGGGCTCCAACTAAATGACCCAAGCCTTGGACAGTCTCAATTCCTATTTGGCGCCTCTTGAAGGGGCACGCTTGCTCACATATTAAAGGGGAGTTCCGGTGATGGCATCCCAGGAATCTTCCATTTAGCTGGCATCCGTTTCATTAGCCCATCTAGGGAAATTAGTCCAGGAAAAATCTCGTAATATGGGGACCCAGCATACAACTTCCTCTTTCTCAAAACAAGAATGTTTGCTGTTTGATGTTACCTGATCTCCTCCTGGTCCCCACTTCCACCGCCCCTACCCCCCGACAGAAAGAAAGAACTTCAGCTCATGTTTGTTTGACAGGGAAATCATGGTCCAGAACTTATTTGCCAATTGCATTATATAGGAATTTGTGTTAATAGAGCTATTTACTAGACTATACTTTTTATATCAATCTTATGTCACTGGACCTCAAGGTTATTTACAGTTTGCCAACATTATAAACATTGAAATATATTTGATTGACCAACTTTGAATACTAATCTTACTGCTGTTTTGGGACAGATCGCTGGATGTACCATTATTGGGTTAAGGCTCTTTTGTACACATTGTGTTTGCGATCAAAAGAGTTTAAACCTGGCCTCCCTGGTGGCGCAGCGGTTGAGCACTGCGCTGTGGAGCTGTCGGCAGCGGGCGACACGAGTTCGACGCCCGGCCAGGGAGAATCCCGCATGGTGCGGCAGACCTCTCCTGCCTCGCCCGCTGCTCCCTTCAGCAGTGTGTTTCTGATCTGCCTGTTCTGCTACCCGTTCTGTCTCTGGTGAACCCTCTCGCCGCCCCACGCCTCTGGCCTGTACCCCAGCTTGTATGTAAAAATAAAAAATAAATCTTAAAAAAAAAAAGAGTTTAAACCTGCTTAAATTTCAACCATAGTAAATTTCAACCATGGTATACATGAATACCAGCCCTGTTGTTTTGTGTAGTGCAGGGGTGGAGTGAAGCCCATCATTGGCACATAGCAACTTGATGATACATCACAGTGAATAATTTGATATTATTTATCTCTCCATACTGTAAGCCGTGGACTGCATCAAGCCCAACTCAAGGCAGGTCATCAAGTGTATGGATTCAGAAACAAGCACCTAAGTGAATATATTGTTCATACCATAGTTTTATAATGAAAGCAAAAGAATGGAAATACAGAAACTTTGAGGAAATGTTATCAGTTCACCAAGTTGTATGTAGTGAGAAGTGCAATGGAGCAGCAGATAAAGGGGCTCCAAGCACCATCTTATATGAGTATGTGGGACCAGTGGGAGAAATCTGAAGCTAAATCTTTCAAGGAAATATAGATCTGTGTTGTCTCTGGATAAAACTAGATGGCAAGGCACATTAGGATTAGGAGTTTGCTTCATAAGCACAAGAAGTCATAGGTAGGAAATCAGTCTTAAACTGGTGACCTTAAACAGTAGCATATTAAGATTGTTTCAGAGACAAATGGCTGGAAATCAAATTTAAATTGTCCCAAACTAGGTCAGACCTTATTTGTTCATGTGACTAAGAAGGGAAAGGCTTTGGACACAGTTGGGTCCAGGAGTTCAATGTCGTTTAGACTCTGCTTCTCTACGACTGAGTGCACTCTAGGACGTAAGCTGGTTCTGATAAGGAAACATAGCCATTTGTTCCTAGGCCAACATTCAGTGAGGATTTGTTGGATATTCAGAGAACAAGTTCTTGAGCCAAGACACTCTCTCCCCAGGCAGTTCTAGAAATTAACTGCCAAATTTTGTCCCTCTACAGAAATGTTGTGAGGTTTCCAAAGCCTCATGATCATAAGACTCACTTAAAATATCAATTCCCAGACCTCTCTCCTGGAGAACCAATGTTGTAGGTTTGGTGCGACCCCATAGTCTGTGGCTTTCACTAAAACTACAGGGATTCATGTGATTATGAGAGGAAGGGAAGCCACTGGTGCATATTGCTGCCCCTCAAAATTTAATGTGCATAACAATCCCTGGGGGTCTTGTTGACATACAGATTCTGATGCAGGAGCTCTGAGCTGGAGCCCACATTCTGTATTTTTAACTAGCTCCAGGGTGATGTTGATGCTGCTGGTCTGGTGGAAACATGTTTGGCACCAGTGATCTGTAGGCCAATGACTCTCAATCTGAGTCACCTTTGCGTAGCAGAGGACATTGGTAATGTCTGTAGGTGTTTCGTTTTGTTTCTTTTTAAAAAAGATTTGTTTTATTTACTTATGCATACAAGAACTGGGATATAGACCAGAGGTGTTGGGGGGTATGGTGAGAGGATTCACCAGAGACAGAGTGGGGAGCAGAACAGGCAGATCTACTGAAATACACTTCGGAAGGGAGCAGCAGGTGAGACAGGAGAGGTCTGCTGCACCATATGGGTTTGTTAGCTCTCTGGCCAGGGATTGAACTCATGTTGAAGTGGCTGGTGATAGCTTGATAGCGCTGAGACTTAACCCCTGCACCTCCATGGAGGCCCTGGAGGTGTTTTTGATTACCCCAACTATTGGAGTCCAGCAGGTAAAGGGTAATGATGCTGTTGCTAAACATCCTACTGTGTGAAGTGCCGCTCCCCACATCATAGAATTATCTGGCACTGGGTGCAACATCGCTGCTGGTGAGAAAACCTCCTGAAAATTCTTTCCTTTGTGTAGTACTGAGTGTACTTGATTAGGTACAAGTTTTATTAGCTGCCACTATAGTACAGTCTGACCACTGGGGTCCTCTCCTGACTTCTTGTTTGGATTTTAGCTATTGTTGAATCATTTTAATCACATACTAGCAGGTGTGATCACTTCCTGAGACTTTTCTATTCCAGGCTGAACAGGTACACCATACACTGTTTGCAAGCCAGCTACTATCATCATCCCCATTTTCTAGATGTGAAGTCTGAGTCTTCAAGAAGTTATGCAAGTCTTTGGGTCATCTCTGCAGCTGTAAAGGAAAAACCACAGTAATTGAAAAGTTACTGGTTTTTTTTAATAGATAGCTTGTTGGTGTACGACAAAAGTCTTTAAAAGGAACAAAAGAACATATAGTGAAAAATAATTCTCTGTTCTTCCCCTCACTCCAAGTCAACTTCTCTTTCCCGGAGGCCATGGTTATTCTTTTTCTTGGATAGCCTTTCAGAAAGAGTCTCTGTATTAAAAGATAGAAAGAGAAAGGAGAGCGAGAGAAATGGATAGATTTCCACAAAAATGAATATTATTCTATACTAGTTTTCTAAGGTTGCCATAACAAATCACCACAATGTAGGTGGCTTGAAACCACAGACATTTATTTTTTCACAATTTTGGAGGCTGGAAGTCTGAAATCCATTGTTGGCAGGATTGGTTCTTTTTTGGAGGCTCTCAGGGAGAATCTGTTCCATGCCTCTCTCCTAGCTTGTGGGCTTGCCAAGCGAACCTTAGCTTGTGAATGTATCACTCCAATTTTTGCCTCCATCTTCATGTGGCATTCTAAGTCTGCATCTAGATTTCCCTTATCTTGTAAGGATACCAGTCATTGGAGTAGGCTCCACTCTAATCCAGTAGGACCCATCTTAACTTGACTACTTCTGCAAGTAGTCACATTCAAAGGTACCAGGGGTAAGGACTTTGACCTCTAACATTTTGAGGATCCCAATTCAATCTACAACAGTCAATTAATTTTGCTTTGTTTCTTACCTTTTTATTGACGTATTAACATGTATTGGGTGTTATTTCATGTCTGGAAATAGAGAGCTGCCTTTTCCATGGCTGTATAAGATTCTGCTATTTTACCACTCCTCTCTCAGTGGATGTTTAGGTTTTACCAACCTTCTGCTATTTCATAATCATTTCAATTTGTCCTTTCTTCATTTTTAGAAACTAACTAAGCAACATGGGAAAATAAATTGCTCTCCATATACTTATATGTCTAGATTCCTAGTCAGGAATGACCTATAAGAACTTACTTATCCAGAATTTTCTTTTGGTTCCCTGTATGGATGAGCACAGTTTTATAAAAATTTATTGAGTGATGACTGTAGCGGTTCTCTACCCTACTGTCCATGATCAACACTTGAGGAACTGCTTAAAAATACAGATTGTGGGGCCCCACCCCAAACCATCTCCCAAGAAAGTATGACCTGGGAGGCCATTTTTAGGAAACTTCTCATTAGTTCTAATAGATAATTAGATTGAGGCTCCCCTACCCCCCAGATCGTGTACCTTGAACTATTCTGGGTATTGGGAAGAGGGTCATAAAAACAGTCCAGTTCTTGCCCTCAAGGAACTAGGGGTCTCTGAGAGAAACAACCCTTGGGAGCTAAATCAACACGAGGAACCATCAGCACAGCCCAAGTGGGCTGCGAGGGACAGAGGTAACTCCTCAGTTGAAAGTTATGAGTAGCCATAGCTGAGCCAACAAGTAGAAGAAGGACAACCTAGGTAAAAGGCACAACGTAAGCAAAGACACAGTACTGAAGGTGGGGTGACGTATGTGGGAGAACCGCCAGTCTCTGGGCGTTGTTGAAACACAAGCATAGAGGTGGGAAGGGAAGAATTGAGTCCAGGTGAGGTGGCCAATGTGATGTCACAGTGCTTTTTTGTGTCCCTTTTGCCCTCTAATACCTGAAATTAATAGCATGCTGATCACTGCTTTATCCGCAAGGTCCCCTTAGGTAAACTTACTCACTAACAAAGCAAACCTTGAGGTCTGACAGGGCAAACCTTGAGGGTCTCTCAGACTCACTCCTGGCATCCTGAGACCTGGAACCAAGATGGTGACAAAGAAGAGTCCCCAGGACCCAGGGCCAATAAATGTTAGTGCAAGAACAACTTGGTTGCCACTGAGAAGAGAAAAGGAACAAACGTGGGAATAGCGTTCCTTACAATCCCATCCTTGTATTTTAACAAAGCTGTTGATGAAAAACTTGGGAAGAGGCTGGGGGAAAGTGAGAAGAAATCTGAACCATGGCTATATGGAGGCTGGCCATCTGGAGCCGAGTCTGCTCATCAAACAATCCCTAATTGTTTTTAATAAGGTGCATAAGTTGTGTTTGGCTTCCTCTGCTTCATGCAGTCTCCCTGTTGAGACTGTTTTTTATTTTCTTACGAAACAATAAGGCCAATATAATTAAAAGGCAGTGAACATATTCACCTTCCAGTGACTGGGGCAGGTAATTACTAGCTCCTTCTTGGAGAAAGGATTGCTGTTTTTCTTTGTTATGTTGCAATTTTAATAAAGAAGAAAACAGTAGTGGTAGAAGCACACTGATGAAGTTCCAGTCATTGTTTTCTCTTCTATTTGCAAAAAAGGAACTCTTGGGGAATAGAAGCAGTGAGGACAGACACGTGTGTCTGTTTGGCTCCCCTTGGGTCCCCAAACCCAGCATGGTCCTTGGTACTCAAGGGGCTCTCCATAAATAATTGTTGGCAATCTGACAGCAAGAGAAGGAAGGACCGAGGTGTTCTTGGATTGCCAATTCAGCATAGGCCCCATAGAAGGGTTATCGTAAATGTCCCATTAAACTGTCTCCAAAATCCTATAGTTGGATGTATTTTATAAGTGACCAGGATTGGCAATTGGAGGAAAAAAATCTGGAGAGTTGGGTGCCCCAGGACAGCATGCTCAGTGCAAGTATTACGGGGTAATGATTGAGAAATCCTTTAAATATTAATTTTCAGAGAGAAACAAAGGAGCAGTGTAACTTGCTGAGATGGAAAAGTGACATTTCCAGATCTATGAAGAGGCAAAACAAGTAAGCATGTGATAACATAATCTCACTGGACAAGTGGATAGGGCAAGGAGGAATCCTCTTGCACGGGACTTGGGTCTTGGAAATTTTCCTGAGCCCGCTGCCTCTTGAGCACATATAATCTGTCAGATGAGTGAAAAGCTTTGAATATGCGAGAATATTCTTTCCTTCTGAGCATCCTGAAAGATGCATTCTTGAAGCCCCACTTCACTGATAAGGAAACAGATCTGGGAGTCTGAGAAACTGGCCACAATAGTGGCGAAGTCAGGATTTGAACTCAGGTCAGGTTATGTCGAAAACCTGGGCCGCTCATGGCCTCGATCTGTTGTTAGCCACTTTACCCAAACTTCCCACTTCATCTCAGATGCAGGCAAAGTGGTTCCTGATAACTGACTCTGGGCCTCCATCTCATCATTTCCCCATTAGCAATATAAAAACAGATCTCATTTGTAATTAGTAAAAGCAAAATATCCAGTATATACTTATTCTTGCAACAATGTATCTTTTTAGTGTGACAAGACGAATGGGACATGGACCCAGGGGAGAGTTCAGTTTAGTAGCTGGACAAAGGAGAGAGGCATAAGGACCCAAGTCATGTATCATTCGTTATGCAACTAATAATAGTATGTTCCTCTATCGCTGCTGTGGGCCCCCCGGTGCACCATATTTTCCGGTAGAGAGAGGGGTCCTTTTAGGTGAAGGAGCTGAGGGCTTTCCCTCCAGTATCACAAAGACTTGGTGGCGGTCTTTAGCAGAGACTGGAAGGCTCATGAGACCCTTGGATGGAGGAGAGGATGACAAAGCCACAAGGGAGAGGAAAAGAGGCAAGAGCTTGATACCAGAAGGGAGAAGTCGGGGGTAGATTGGCCAAGGTGACACGCACCATGTTACAGCAGGATTTGACTATTAGGTTAAGACGATTTGGACTTAATAAAAGATGAGAAGTTATAGAAATCTATAAGCATCTGCGAACCCACAGGAAAGGAGCTTGGGATTACGTGGTGAATTTGGTGAACTGCTCACAGTCGTGTATCAGAGGAAGCCTCCTAGCCCCTGTGCTTGTCGGGACTGCTTCAAGTGCCAGTGACAGGAGTTCACCCCATAAACGGATTATCTGGTTACGGTAAATAACCCTAAACTTAAGGAGATTATATGGTTATTAAATCAAGAGTCCGAAATAAGGTTGGTGTCTAAAAACAGGACTGAATCGAAAGCTTCCTCTAGGCTGTGGGCTTTGGGTCACTTTCAACAGGGCTGTGGGCTTTTGGGTCTCTACCTTTTGGCACCTCTCTCCCCTCTGCAGGCTTCTTAAGTGGCTCCCTGCCCCCACCCTGTCCTTTCTCTTTCACTGTAACAGTCAGTCTCTTAGCAAAACCACCTTAACAAAACCTAACACATTCATGAGCCCATCTCTGAATTAACCTCTCAGGTCAAAGAGACACAGAGCTCTGCAGAGCCAGACTTGAGTTCCAGTCCACTCCTGGGGTTGGAGGCTGAGTCAACCCCACCTGGAACTTGAGGACTGAGATAGGAAGGAATACTTCCTTAGGAAAAGAACAGGGTATCGCTAAGAGAAGGAAGAGGAGGGTGGACTGGCAGACAGAAATAACAGATGTCCTCTACAACACCTTGGCAAGACCAAACAGAAGCATGGCTGGGAACACATGGTGACGGTGTAAGTTCTCTGCGGTCCGAGGATCAGAGGTGTCTTTCTTGCCCCCTCACGTTCTGTTTGGTGGTCCCAGGTGGTGGAGCCCCCAGTGTATTTGGCTAAGAGTGTAATCAGGTCTAATCCAAAGTCCCATAAAGGTGGTGCCCCCTGGAGGAGGTTGCTGATGAGAATGAATAGCCCCAGGGAAAAATGCTAAAAGGTTTTGCAGTTTGGGGTGGAGATTCTGATGAGAAATAAAAGGGACTGAAGGAGAAGGAGATTCGGTTGCCATAATGTAGGAAAAGAAGCACCAGCCGCCAGGATGTAGAATTTTGGATTGAGCATTTTTGGAATCTTCAGTGACTCTGGGGCCAGCGACTTTGGAGGCTTTGCAAATAGCCGAGCAATGGAAACTGCTGCCAGTTTTGTTTTTACTGTAGCCAGAGGAAGAAGGAAGAAGCCCGAAGCAGGCACCTTCCTTAAATGCGTGAGTACAGTCTGTTGGGCTGTCTGGCCGCTGTGGTTGCTGTTTGCAGTGTTGTTGGCCTGGTGCTGTGCTGGGGCACCACAGCAGCTTTGGGAGCATCTCCAGTTGTGTCCTGCTTCATCCTTGTGAGTCGGAACCTGGCCAACAGTCTGATTGATGCACATCTGCAGAAGCAGGAAGATGCCATTTTGGAAACGTGGGCTATTGTTTGGAAGAGGAGTTCCAAGTCCGCAGTGGCGGGAAGACGCCACTGTCGTTGTTTCTTCTTTGGGATTTAAAGGACTGGACATTGCTTTAAGTAAGTTAAATGGTCATATTTTGACTTCAGTAACTCTTTGTTTTTCCCTGTTTGTTAAATAAATCCCACTGTTATTGTTCCCTAAGCCTAGCAGTCTTGAAATTGTGTGTGTAGGTGCAGAACTAAGAGAGTGACTGGTAAACAATTTGGGCAGTGCCTTTGGCCAATTTTGAAGCCCCTTTTGCCTGGTATCAAGAGGAGTCCTTGGGAAGAGGGAATACAGGTTGCTGAATGGTTGGGGGAAGTGATAAGAAGATTGGAGGAAGGAGTCCTGGTTCCCTTCACTATTTAGAAGCTAAAAGCCAGAGTGAGCAGTTGATGTATTTGTTTCTCTAGTGTTGAGCCTGCAGTTGCCAAATCAAGGTTAAATTTGCATGCCCAGTTTTCCATACACAATGTTGTTCCCATGCAAATAGAGTTGCTATAAACACACATCTGCCCAAGTTATGAATAAATCCTTTATTTCAGACAGTCTGCTCACTTAGGAACAGGCAGGCCTTCTAAAGGATACACTGATTAGGGAAGCTTGGGGGAAGGGTCGTCTTTGCTTGGCCCAGGGTATCCTTGGGTCCTAGGGACTTGCTTTGGGATAAAGATCTCTTTTTCATCTTTGAGGGGAGGGACCTGACTCTTCTTGATCGAAGATGGACCCTAGTATGGCGTTCTTCCTGAAGGTAGACTAGAAGTCATCACCAAGGCTCTAGAACTATCTGCCCTCCATCTCCGTCTAGATTCATGTCAAGCCCAAACCTGCAGATGCTTATAGATGCTTACAGATGTTTCTTTCTAAAAATAGCACCAAAGCCCAGGCCTCCTCTCAAGAGATTATGATTCAGTTGTTCTGCAGTAAAGCCCAGACTTGAGTTTTTTTTTCTTGTTTCAAGTTTCTCAAGTGATTCTAAAATGCAGATAGTCTGACGGTTACTGTTCTCACTGGGATTCCTGTGTTTGCTCCTCCTGAACCCTATCTCAGCGCAACTGTGCATTCAGGGAGGTACATCTCCTAATATCCTCTGTCTCTGTCTTTTTTATTCCCTTCCCCCACACCTCACCCTTTCTTTGGCTGCTGCAAAATGAAGTACCTTGGTTAGACTACCCCTGTCTGACCTCAGACTCCTGCTCTGTAAAAGAGATGTCTGGGCTACAAGATTACTCTTGATTGTAAGTTTCCTCTCTGCATGTAAGTTTCTTGAATTTCTAAAGTGTAACCAACCTCTTTGCAGGATCCCAAGAAACTTGTTAGGTTGAACCAATGGCCACTCCAAATATGTAAAGCCAAACTCATGAAGTTCTCAGCTGGGAGTGATTCTGCCTCCAGGCACACTTGACAAGGTCTGAAGCTGTTTGAGATTATCACCATGCAGGGTATGTGGGTATCAAGTGGGTGAAGGGTACTGCCAAACATCCCACAATACATCTCACAACCTCCTAAACAAAGAATTATCTGATTCAAATGTCAATACTGTCAGCTTGAGAAATCTTGCCCCTGGGTGTTCCAGGCTGGCCCATACTGTTGAAACCCCTACCAACTTGACTTGTATCCCAATCTGATCATCTACAACTGCTACCTGCTTGGTTCAGGAGGGAAGCTACTAGAAATTGTTTTTGTGATATTCATGGACTAGCTATATATTTTCTGGTTTTTCATTTTTACTTTCCCTTAATATATGAACCACTTTCTATACTGTGACACATGGTTACCAAAGCTTTTTTTTTTTTCCTTTTTCCCTCTTGTGTTTCTTCAAGCCACACCAGTTTGAAGTGGGGGCGAGAAGGACATCTGTTTGGGCCTGAGCCTCTGGAGGAGGCCCTAAAAATGTCTTGGGAATAGCTGAGTTGGAGACCAAAGAGGCGGCTATGTGTGAAGGCCCTGGGCAGCCCTCTCAGCTCCAGAAAGATGATGCTAAAAGAAGTGTTAAATGCTCCCATCTTGTGTTTATATTATTCTTATTTCATAAAGGGAGAAAAATTAAACTAAGAGGTACTAACCAGCATTTAGGAGTTTAGAGAGTTAGATGTGATTTTTCTGAGCCCATTGGACAGCTGAATGGCTGGGCCATTTATGAGATGAACACAATGTGCAGGTGGAATGATGGTGTATGAATTATAAGAATATTTGTTTGAGTCAAGTTTCTCCCGTTTTTCCGGGATAATGAAATGTTCCTGCATGACTTCTCCTGAGTTTGACTTCACAAACTGGGAAAAGAAGGAAGGAGAAAACCAAATGATAGAGAGGGCCACACCTACCAATGACCCACTTCCCAGCCTGTGATTTTTAAGTGTTACATCTGTTAAAAAAAAAAAAGAAAGAAAGAAAGAAAGAAAAAAAAAGCTGGTGCTGTCTCAAATTTGGTTTAAATGCACTTTGGAGAGATTGTCTGAAAAAGAGGTTTTATCTAATGGAAAAATAGAAGCACCTTGGAATTTGTGACTGTTCAAGGGAAAAAAAATGAAGCTTTTCTAATAGGAAGTATGTATGCTAAATCAAGCTCTCTGTGGAAAGCCTGTTAAACAAATGTAAAATTTTGAAGAGGCATTTTGGCCAGAAACACGAAAGCCTGTCAATGCTTAGGTTGCTCAAGATGAATGAGTGATGATTCTAACTTATTGTTTACATGAAACAACCAACCACCCAAGACCTCTCTGCTCTCCTCCCTGACAGTCCACAAAGGCAACAAGCCAGCTTGCCCATCTCAAGAGGCCCTGGCTCCTTACTAAAGGATTTCTTGTTGTGAGTTCTCTTAACCAGTATTTTCTAAATCAAATGCTTTATCAGTGGTATCTGTTCTTGATACAGGGAAAATGGGGCCTTTTAAATTTAGGCAAAGACAGTGCCCCAATTGCTTACCGGTCACTATCTTGGTTCTGCACCCACATGCACAATTGCAAGACTACTCAGGCTTAGGGAACAATAACAATGGGATTTATTTAACAAACAGGGAAAAAGCAAAGAATTACTGAAGTCAACATATGGCCGTTTACCTTACTTAAAGCAATGTCCAGTCCTTTAAGTCCCAGAAAAATAACAAAGGTGGCGTCTTCCCGCCACTGCTGAGGTGGAGCTCCCCTTCCAAACAATAGGCCACGTTTCCAAAATGGCATCTTCCTTCTGCAGACGCACAATAGCCAGAGTGTAGGCCAGGTTCCAACTCACGAGGATGACACAGGACGCAACTGGAAATGCTCCAAAAACTGCCATGATGCTCCAGCACAGCATCAGGCCAGCAAAACTACAAACAGCAACTATAGTGGCCAGACGGCCCATCAGACTGCAGTCACGCATTTTAGAAAGGAGCCCGCTTCGGGCCTCTGCCTTCCTCCTTTGGCTGCAGTAAAGACAAAACTCAGAGCAGTTTCTGTCGCTCAGCTACTTGCAAAGCCTCCAAAGTCGCTGGTCCCAAAGTCACTAAAGATTCCAAAAACGCTCAATCTGAAACTATATCCCGGCAGCTCAAAAACTTCTGGCATCTGATTTCCAAACTCTCGATCTTGGCGGCTACATTTTCTGCCACTGATTCCTCTATTCCTACATCATGAAGATTTACTTCCCCTTCTCCTTCAGTCTCTTTTATTTCTCATCAAACTCTCCACCCCAAACTGCAAACTTAGTATTTTCCCTGGGGCTATTCATTCTCATTAGCAAACCCCCTCCAAGGGGCACGACTTCGACCTGACTTTTGGATTCAGCCCGGTTACATTCTGATCAGCCGCATAAGCAAATGACTTATCCCCTACTGGTGGCAGTTTTTGCTTATGTATTTGGGGCAAATTGTCTGCAAGACATCTAGCAAGAAGTGGCATTTTTCCTTTTAAGAGGAATTGAGAAAAAAATGTAAAGAATAGAGAGGGGCCCTCCCTTATGGCACAAAGGGTTAAGTCTCAGCATTTTGAAGCTAGCTGTGGCACAAGTTCGATTCCCATTCAGGGAGCTAACACACATGGCTCAGCAGACCTCTCCTGTCTTGCCAACTGCTCCCCTCAGCAGTGTATTTCAGTCAGTTTGCCTGTTCTGCTCCCCACTCTGTCTCTGGTGAATCCTCTCACCCCCAAAACCTCGGGCCTACACCCCAGCTCCTGTATGCATAAATAAATAAATCCTCAAAAAAAAAAAAAAGAAGTGAGAGAGAGGAAGTAAGATGGGTAGCTGAAATTTGATGAGTCAGTGGGTGAACATGACACATCAATTAAAATGTAGGCTGGGTCAGAGACACACCCTTAAATAATCAAAAATAAAAACATATTTAGGAAGTATTGAAACTGACCTTTAGAATCAGACTGGCCTTGCTTCAAGTTCCCACTTTGGCAAATATCAACCTGTTGGAAATGCAGTTTCCTCCTCTGCAAAACAGGAATAATAGGAGTATGAATCTCATGGTGCTGTGAGGGTTAAGGAGGAGAATGAACATAAAGCTCCAAGCATGTGCGTGGTTCATTGTAGATGCTCAGGGAATGAGAGCCATGACCACTGCTATAGATATCTTAAAATATAAAATACTACTACTGGTGATCTCATCTATGATTACTTTTTTTAAAGATTCATTTATTTATGCAGACAAGCCGGGGTATAGGCCAGAGGTGTGGGGTGGTGAGAGGATTCACCAGAGACAGAGTGAGGAGCAAAACAGACGGATCTACTGAAATACACTGCTGAGGGGAGCAGTGGGTGAGACAGGAGAGGTCTGCTGCGCCATGTGGGAATTTCCCTGGCCATGTATCGAACTCGTGCTGCAGTGGCTCTGGGTAGCTTCACAGTGCTGCACTTAAATCATTGCACCACCAGGGAGGCCCTTCTGTGATTATTTTTTACCATGTTTGTGATAGGAAGAAGAATGGTCCCCCAAAGATGTCCACACCCTAGCCCTGGAACCTGTAAATATATCTCCTCACTCTGCAAAATGAAATTTGCAGAGGTGATTAAGATTGTGGACCTGGAGCTAGAGAGATTATCTTTGTGGGATAATTTAATCACATGCATTCTTTTAGCAGAGAATCTTTCCTAGATAAGATGAGAGAAAGATGTGGCAGGAGAGAAAAGGTCAGAGAGATTTGAGGTTGTCAGTGCTGAAGATGAAAGAGAAAGCCCAGGAATTCGGGTAGCTTCTAGAAGCAAGAAAAGGGGTTTCTCCCTAAAGCCTCCAGGTGGGGAAACCTTAGTCTTAGTTGAGTAAAACTTGTGTTTGACTTCTAATCACAGAATAAGATGTAAATTCATGTTGTTTTAAGTCCCTAGATTTGTGGAATTTGTTGTAACAGCAATAACAAACAAATACATTACATTTTTGTTTACTTTTTACCAAAATGCCTAGAATTCAGTAGAAAAGACAATTGATGAAAAGGCAAATCAACCATAGAAACAATTTACAAATTTAACAAATGCAATGTAGCATCTCTAAGAACTCAGTAAAGAGATAATTTTACTGATATTTTTACATTATAGCTTGCAGCCTTATAAAATTACAAACATTAGAAATGTAGACACACATTTCTCTATCACCTAGACTTAATCACTGTTAACTTTTCCCATATTTGTTACTGTCATTTTCTTTATCTTTGTTTCTTTTTTATTTTTAAACTTTTAGAATAAATTACAGTGAGTCTATCATAACCTTAACTACTTCACTAGGTGTTCCTGAAAACTACATAACCACCATATTATCAAAACTAATAGAATTGATAATTATTTTCTAATATTACCTAACACCTAGTCATATTTAAGTTTCTCAAATGTCCCCCAAAGTTCTTTAACAGCCAGTTTGTTTAAATCAGAATCCATTTAAGGACTGTGCATTGTTGTAGGTTATTATGTCTCTTGTGTCTCCTTAATCGGGACATCCCCCCCACCACATCATACGCCACTGCTTCATCTCATTGCACTGACTGCTGAAGAGAGGGGTCAGAGTGGGGAGCAGAACAGGTGGACTGACTGAAATACACTGCTGAGGGGAGCAGCGGGTGAGACAGGAGAGGTCTGCTGTGCCATATGGATTAGCTCCCTGGCTGGGGATTGAACTCAGATCATCTCATGCAGATGATCTCATAGTCAGGATTAGTCTACTTTAATACTACTTGGTGACAATTTCTTCAGAAACAGTGCAAACGCAAACTATTACACTCCAATTTGAGATTTTTTTCTGATTACATAATTTTCACTTTTTTTTAATTATATACTCATTCAGCAAAACTAGTGTTTATTGAATGCTCACTCTGCTCATTCTCTGAGCATCTGCATTGAATTCATTTTCTAGTCCCTGTAATAAGTAACTGGGTCTTAAAGGAGGAAATTTCTATGTTTCGCCTGAAGCTTCCTTGGAAACAGCAAACAAGAGTCCTAGAATCAACCCAGCTCATGGGTTGGGCTCTGAAAATCTCCACCTTCTACCATGAAATTGGCTGTGAGCACCACCTACTGACTCTGAGGTTGCTTCTCACTGTTCTACTTACAATGTCAGGAGTAGGAACCAAAAGGGGGGAAACTGCAATAAATAAATAAATTGGGATACATTCTTAACAACAACAACAACAAAAAAGAGTCCTAGAATCATTTTTCTTATCAAAGAAAATCTAGAAGTGGATCTCACTGGTGGTGCAGGATTTAAAGTCTCAGCACTATCAAGATATCACCCTCCACTGTGGCCTGAGTTGGATACCTGGCCAGGGAGCTTCCCACATGGTGCAGCAGACCTCTCCTGTCTTGCCCGCTGCTCCTCTTAGCAGTGTACTTCAGTCAATCTGCCTGTTCTGCTTCCCACTCTGTCTCCGGTGAATCTTCTCCCCCCTGTACCTTTGGCCTACACCCCAGTTCTTGTATGAATAAATAAATGGAATAAATCTTTTTTTAAAAAGAAGAGGATCTAGAAGAGAAAATGTATTGGGCAACAAAGTTTTAATCTACATGATACTGTTTCTATGACACGAGTAAATTTACCGACCACTTATGTTTGACTTACATTACCTTCAAGCCTCACCTAAAACCTGCAGACAAGGTATCATTATCTCAAGTTATCATCATTCTCTTAATAATGTTACCATTTTACAGATGATGCAGCTGCCACTCAGAATGATTCCCCACCACCACCCCCAGCCTCACACCTCTCAGTGGCAGAGTTGGGAGTCTAACACAGGGTGGCTTCTTTGGATGCCTGGAGTCTCTTTTGCCAACCACTTTCCTGCTTTTAGGACTCACTTGGTATTCAAATGAATAATTCCATTTTTTGATGGCAAAATAAACAAAACAAAAATGGTTTTGTTTTGTGTTTTACTGGTCTGTATGCATTGCTATGTGGCTCATATGTGCTATGTGAAATTTGTTTCAGTCTCTTCCTTCTTCATTAGTTTTTTAACAAAAGATTTATTTATTTATGCATACAAGAACTGGAGTGCAGGCCAGAGGTGTGGGGTGGGAGAGGATTCACCAGAGACAGAGTGGGGAGCAGAACAGGCAGATTTACTGAAATACGCTACTAAGAGGAGCAGTGGGTGAGGCAGGAGAAGTCTGCTGCGCCATGTGGGAAGCTCCCTGGCCGGGGATCAAACTTATGCTGCAGTGGCTGCAGACAGCTTCACAGTGCTGAGACTTAACCTCTTGCACCACCAGGGAGTCCCCTTCTTTATTCATTTAATAAAGATGGCCAGACAATCTGTGGGAAAAGAACAGTGATCCTAAAAGAGTCTATCTATTTAAGAAACAAGGGGTGTTGGTAAGGATGTAGAAAGAAGAGCAACGTTGTACACTGCTGGTGGGGATGTAAATTGGTGCAGTCATTATGGAAAGCAGGATGCAGATTCCTGAAAAAATTAAAAATAGAAATAGTTATCCCACTTCTGGGTATTTACCCAAAGAATACAAAAACAGGGCCTCCCTGGTGGCGCAGTGGTTAAGCGCTGCGCTGTGGAGCTGTCGGTAGCGGCAACGCGAGTTCGACGCCCGGCAGGGGAGAATCCCACATGGCGCGGCAGACCTCTCCTGCCTCGCCCGATGCTCCCCTCAGCAGTGTATTTCTGATCTGCCTGTTCTGCTCCCCACTCTGTCTCTGGTGAACCGTCTCGCCGCCCCACACCTCTGGCCTGTACCCCAGCTTGTATGTATAAATAAAAAAAATAAAAAAAAAGAATACAAAAACACTAATTTGAAGAGATATATGCACCACCACTTTCACTGTAACATTATTTACAATAGCCAAAAGCTGCAAACCACCTGAGTTCCCATTGAGAGATTATTGGATTAAAAAGTTGTGGTATTGTAATGGGGCTGAGACCAAAGTCCTGAATATGTGGTGCCCCCTGGAGAGGGTTGCTGATGAGGATAGATAGCCCCAGGTAAATGCTAAAAAGGTATTGTAGTTTGGCGTGGAGACTCTGATGAGAAATAAAGGGACTGAAAAAGAAGGAAATTCAGTCGCCATGATGTAGAAGAGGAGACCCAGGGACAGGAGATGTAGCCACCAGGAGCTTTTGAGCCACCAGTACATAGTTTCGGATTGAGTGTTTTTGAAATCTTCAGTGGCTTTGGGGCCACTGATTTTGGTCCCCACTGATCCAGTCTTTAACAAGAAAAGCTTAAAGTCTTTGCAAGTAGCCAAGCAATGGAAACTGCTCCAGGTTTTGTTTTTACTGCAGCCGAAGAAAGCAGGCAAAGGCCTGGAGCAGGCGCCTTCCTAAAATGCGTGAGTGCAGTCTGTTGGGCCGTCTGGCCACTGTAGTTGCTGTTTTCAGTGTTGTTGGCCTGGTCCTGTGCTGGGGCAGCATGGCAGCTCCAGTTGTGTCCTGCTTCGTCCTCGTGAGTTGGAACCTGGCCTACAGTCTGGTTCCTGCGCTTCTGCAGAGGCAGGAAGACGCCATCTTGGACATGTGGGCTATTGTTTGGAAGAGGAGCTCCACATCCGCAGTGGTGGGAAGATGCCACCTTTGTTGTTTCTTCTTTGGGACTTAAAGAACTGGACATTGCTTTAAGTAAGGTAAACGGCCACATTTTGGCCTCAGTAAATCTTTGTTTTTTCCTGTTTGTTAAATAAATTCCATTGTTATTGTTCCCTAAGCCTTAGTCTTGCAATTGTGTGCACGGGTGCAGAACTAAGACAGTGACCGATAAACAATTTGGGCAGTGTCTTTGGCCGGTTTTAAAGCCCCTTCTGTCCAGTATCAGTATGTGTACATACTGGGATACTACTGAGCTATTAAAAAAGGGTGAAACTCTGCTGATTGCAACAACACGGATGGAGCTTCAGGGTATTATGCTTAGTGAAATAAGTCAGATGAAGACAAACACCCTTTTACTCATATGTGGTACATAAACCAAACAAATGAACAAACTAAATAAAATATAAATCAACTTTTAGACACTAAAACTAACTTCATAGTTACCAGAAGGGAAGGGGGAGAAAAAGATGGGTTAATCAGGTAAAAGCTATCAATTGGATGATGAAATACAGAATTGGACTTGTACTGGTGAACATAATGTAGTATATATAGACATTGATTTATAATAATGTACACCTGAAATGTATATAATGTTATAGTGCAATGCTGTGTCAATAAAATTTTTTTTATTTATCTTCTTACATCATTGTTAATTTTTGGATAGTATTTGATTTCTCCCCTCATATGTACTTTCCATGTTTCTCCCATACCACATCAACTGTGATCCATCACCACAGTCCTTGTGCTCTAATCTCCTGTTTTAACCCTCCTCGCTCCCTGTCTCCTTGCTACATGCTTCAGATCTATAGTCAGCTTGCAAGTTTGGGTTTTTTTGTCCCTTGACCCATTGTTTGATTTCTCCATATTCTGTATATAAATGAAGCCATCTGATATTTATCTTTTTCCTTCTGACTTATTTCACTTAGCATAATCCCTTTCAGCTCCATCCATGTAGCTGCAAATGGAATGAATTTATCTTTTTTGATTCCCGAGTAGTAGTCCATATGTATATAGACCACATCTTCTTGATCCAATCATCTATTCTTAGAGCATTTAGATTGTTTACATATCTTGGCTATACTTCAATACTTTCTTTTAATATTCCAAAGCAAGCAATCCACAATCTTTTGCTGTGAAAGACCAGATAGAAAATATTTTGGACTTTGTGGACCATCTAGTCTTTGTCATAGCTGTACTCTGCCTTTGTAGTGTGAAAGCAGCAGAAGACAATGTATAAATGAATAGGAATGGTTCTGTTTCAATAAAACTTTATTTACA
This sequence comes from Scalopus aquaticus, assembly GCA_004024925.1. Taxonomy (NCBI): domain Eukaryota; kingdom Metazoa; phylum Chordata; class Mammalia; order Eulipotyphla; family Talpidae; genus Scalopus; species Scalopus aquaticus. Next base: position 41,996 of record PVIJ01002590.1, on the reverse strand, counting down.
AAAATGGCTTCATTTGGCCTGTGGGCTGTAGTTTTCCAAACCCTGCTCTAAAGCAAAGATAGTAAAGTGGTAGCAAATAAGACAAACGGTGAAAGATGTCTGTGATCAACTTACACAATGTTAATCCTTTTAAAAAGCTAAAAGTCAACTTTAAAAAAATCAGAGAATTTCATACAAGTAGCTAGATGTTTCTGGTTTTGTTAATGGGAAGACCTGGTGTTTTTTCTCAGTCCTACAGTGGGAAGGAGTTGGGCAGCTGCTTCTTTCAATCAGTCTGTTCAGCATGCTACAGTCCTACCCTTCTCTGATACCAAATGTTTGTTGTCTTTGACAACAAACCTGTTAACCTGGCTTTGTTCTCATTGTTCTCTGCCTGGTCTCATTTTCAACTACTGTCACAATGGAAAAAGATAAAGAAAGATGTTTGATTGATGGTAAAAAGGGTCTTTTCATAAGCAGTCCTGGGAAGTAAAGGTAGAATGGTAAAATCTGGCTGTGATTTATGCTTGATTTTTTTTTTAAGTACAATGACTTATCTATTATCAGACTGAGAAGGGTAATTTGCATGTATCATAGCTTCCATTGGAAGATGCAAATCACTTAACCATTTGACACTAAAGTGATGTGAACAGGACTGGCTCTAGGCAGAAGTGTAGTGTGTCAAGGTGACTTTGCACTGCCTTTAGCCAACCTTTTCCTCTAGTTCCCTCCTTCCCACCCCAATAGCTCAGCATCCTTACTCTTAATCCTTCTCCACCCACCTTGGTGTAACTGTGTTTTGGTTTTTTTTAGTGATCTTTCTCTAAATTTAAATGACACCATTAAAGAAAGAATTTTTACTGGAAGGTATATAATAATATCATTCATACTAATTCATACTAAGAAAGACAAGACTTAAATCATTTCCTGTTGCCTCTGTCCAATGATATTAGCATTTTAATTCAAAAGAGAAACTTGAAGTTTATTAGATGTATAATTGTGGCTCTTGGGACTTCAGAGAGAGGTTCAGGACTCTTTGATGGGTGTGTTAGAGCCTTTCCAATAAATGAAATCCTACTACCGACAGGTAACCACCCTTCCCTAAAGATGACCCTAAGTGGTTGCCTGAGCCAAAACCTAGAGCCATATTTGACCAGTGTAGATTCTATTACATCTGAACTGGGGTCTTTGTCAACATTTGCCTTGACCTGTGGGTAGAGTAAAAATTTTGGTTTTCTGATCTGCAAAGTGGAGGGTTCAGGTTAGATACAGCAGGAGAGTCTTTAGGTACTTGTGCTGCTCAGCTGCAATCATGTGCCATCACCAGCTTTCCCTGCAAATCCCACCAGCTTTTAATCACAGACCTCCCTGCAGGCAATACCAATCCATCAGAGTTGTCAACTGTGGTGAAATCAATATTGCATTCCCATGAGGTAAAAATAAAGACCCCTCTGCTTTTTGCATTCCAAGGACCCTCTGTGGGTCATATGGAATATTCAACAGACAAAGAACATATTCAGTTGGTGCGGGGCTCCTTTTGGAGACTGAAGAAGTCAGAGCGATGCTTTTCCCAGAACACAGAAGAAGAATCTCTCATCTCAGACAGGCTCACATCAGAATGAAGTGGTCATGTCATTTAGATGGGGTGTGCACACAAGGTGGGCACCTTTAAGACTGTCTTTCTGACATCACAATCCAACAACTTTGAAAATTGGGCAGAAACAGACCTGAAGAACTAATTTATATTTGGTGTTCTTTTTAAGGTTATTGTGAACTGTGTACAATAAATAGAAAAAATCTTGAAGTATTGCAGATAGCTGCTTGAAGCTCAGAGTCCTGTCACCTGTGGATATCAGGGTGAATAGTGAGGATGGGGGAGTCTACAACAGAGCAGATATCTGTGAGTAGCAACTGAGCAGGAATCTTACAGCCTATGGCCTCCAATCCTGTGTCCCTGGTCCACGCATTTCTACTCAGAGTCACAAAATGACCCTGCATAGACCTTTCAGATAGTGGAAGTACTGGGTCCTCCTGTGAACATTTGAAGAGAAGATATTCCTAGCCATGTTCAGATTTCTCCTACAGTACATTTGCAGTAATTATTAGATCATGTCACTTTGTGCTCAGAACTTGCAAAAGCTTCTGTCTCTGTCAGAGTAAAGCCAAAGGCCTCCCATCATTCAAGAAATACCATGTGACTTAGCCCCGTTTCCTTTCTCATTTCTTCTTACCCTTCTACTTACTCCTTCTGCTCCAGCTAAACTAACTTCTTGGCTATTCCTGCCTCAGGGCCTTTGTACATGTTGTTCTCTGTACCTAGAACCTTTTTCCCCAGGGATTTCCCTTGACTACCTTAATGAGATCCCAGCCAAATACATTTTGTTTCCCTCCCACCTGTATTTTTTTTCTTTATCACTTTGCATCATAATAGAATTTTTCTTTGTTTTATTCATTCTCTGGTACAATATAAGCTTCATTAGTGCAGATTTTTTTTTAAAATTATGATTCACTGCCCTATTTTTAGCAGCTAGAACAGTGACTGACACATAATAGGAGGCCAATAAATATTTTTAGAATGAATGGGTGATTTCTGAGACTGCCAGATCTTTTTCTCTTATTTTTATAAACTTTTTTTTTTTTAGTTGCAAGCAACAGAAACCCAATTCACCAGTTTTAAACAAAAGTAGATATTCATGGACTCCTGTAAACAAGCCAGGATAAAGGCATATTGCCTTGATTACACTTCTGTGGATGGACATTCTCTACGGGGCATGGAACATATTTGCCAACAACTCTTAAGCATACACCCTTAGAGTTTTTATCTTGAGGGAATAAATAGGTCATCTTCCAACTAAAAATTGATAGTATAGGTTGTCGTGGCCAGGACCAGTGAGTGTCTCCTTGGGCCCATCCTTGTGTCCAGAGAAGCATGAAAGAAGATGATGAGCCCAGCCTAAGTCAATTCACCTTATAGCGTGGAGGTCAGAACTGGTTAAAAAGGAGAATGGAAGAAAGGGGGTGACTTAGATGTGGTTACGGGAGAATTGTGAGTTGGGGCACATGGACCCCTGAACAATACAACATAGCCTTCCAAAAATGGACTGGAGGGTACATTCTTCACATTCTTCACTGGAGGGTATCCTTCTGGATCCCCTCTTTGGTCTCCAAAGTATGGTATACAGCCCTACAGGGCAAACAGTAAAATTCTTGGGAATGGGGAAAGATAGTACTAGGAATTCTCTTATTCATATTTAATTTCATTCTTTAAGATACTTACTTATTTTTATGGATGGTTTAGAATGCATAAAATGTGCAACTGTACACATTTGCAGTGCATTAGTAGTGTGTTAGTATAATTGTTTATGTGTATATATACAGATATAGTTTACAAATAAACAAAAATACATATATCTAAGCAGAATCAAAATCCTTTGGTGTTAGATGTACATATTCAAAAAATCTTTGGCCACTGTTATTTATGATACTTAAAAAACATTTTCTCTCATCAGCAGCCCCTATTTCCCCTTTGATCCTTCCTCCTCCCCTATCCCTCAACATCAGAACCTCACTTTTTTTATGTCCACTAGTTTTCATAAGAATTTTACTTTGCTGAATCTTCTGCTGTGTGTATGTCCAATATTTGTCTTTGCCATTCTGACCTGCTTTACTACACATAATTCCCTTGAACTCCTTCCATTTTGCTGTAAGTGACAATAGCCCATCTTTCCTTACGGCTGAATAGTAATCCACAGTGTGGATATACCACATCTTCTTGATCCAGTTCTCTGTCAGTGGGCACTTGGGTTGTTTTCATGTCCTAGCTTTTGTAAATGGTACCATAATAAACACTACAGAACATACAGTTCTTTGAGTTGATGGTTTTCAGTTCTTTGGATGAGGCCCAGGAGTGGGGTTGCTGGGTCAGATGGTATTTCCATTTTTAGTTTTCTAAGATAAATCTAGATTTCTTCCCAAAATGGCTGCACTAGTTTACTTGTCCACCAACATTGGAATATAGTTCCTTTTTCTCCAAAGCTTCTCCAGCTCTTGTTGTTGGGGCTTGTTTTAATGTGTGCCATTTTCACAGGTCTGACAGGACCTCTCACTGAGGTTTTGGCCTGTGTTTCCCTTATTAGAAAGGATGATGAACATTTTTTCATGTGTCTACTGGCCTTCTGGATATCTTCTTCAGTGAATTGTCTCATCATATCTACTGCCCATTTATTAACTGGGCTGTTTGGTTTTTTACTGTTGAATTGCATAAGTATTTCTATAGGCTGGATAATAACCTCTCTCATTGGTTGTGTAGTATGTAAATATTTTCACCCTTTCAATAGGAAGCCTTTTTAAACTACTTATGTATATTTTTCACTGTGTAAAAGCTTTTTAATTTGAGGTAATCCCAACTGATATATAAGTGATTTATTCCTGGGTTTTCCATTTGGTTCCATTGATCCTTGTGTCTATTTTTAATGCCAATAGCATATTTTTAAAAATTACTGATCCTTCATAGTATAGTTTAAGGTCAGGGAACGTGCTGCCTCTGTTTCTCCCCTTTTTTCTCATTTGCTGTTTGAGGTCTTATATGGTTCTATGTAAGTACCATTATTTTTGCTCAGTTTCTTCAAAGAATACCATGGGTATTTCAATGGGAATCATGTTAAATTTATATATAACTTTAAGTAGAATGGTCATTTTGTTTTACTGATTTTTCCCATCCATGAGCTTGAAATGTCTTTCCATGTCCTTATGTTATGATTGAAATCCTTTCATAATATCTTGCAGTTTTCATGGTATAGGTCCTTAACCTCCTTGGCAAGGTTAATTCCTAAGTGTTTGATTCTTTTAGTAGCAATTATAAATGGAATTATTTTCTTTATTTTTCTTCTTTTTTGCTATTTGTATATAAAAATGCAACAGATTTTTATATGTTGATTTTGTAACCCGCCAGTTGGCTGTATTCATTTATGGTTTCTAATAGCTTTTTGGTGGACTCTGATAATAATGATTATTTCACTTCTTCTTTTTGAGTTAGATTCCTTTTTTCTCTGCTGTTGTCTGATTGCTCTAATACCTCTAATACTAATTTTTTTTTTACTTTCACTTTTACTTTGCTATTTTTTTCTCTTTTTAAAAAAAATTAATTTATATCCTTTACATTATTGTGTATCCCCTGTAGGTTTCCCACCACCAATTCACCCGTGAACCATCACCATAGTCCCTGTGCTCTTTTCTCTCCTATTTTGGTCTCTCTTCCTCCCCCTCCCCTGTAGAATGTCTCTTATTTGTGGTTGTCTGCTAGTTTTTGCTTTTGTTTATGTTTTGTGTGCTATTTTTTTCTTCTGAATACCTCTGATACTAAATTAAGCAGAAGTGATAACCGAGGGCACCCTTATCTTGGTCCTGATCTTAAAGGGAAAGCTTTCCTTTTTTACCATTAAGCATTATATTGATTGTTGTTTTATAATATGTGGCCTTTATTATATTGAGGTAGGTTCTTTTTAACTTCATCTTATTAATGTTTTCATCATAAATGGATGCCTTATCTTATTAAATGCTTTCTCTGCACCTGTTGCTATTATCATATGATTTTTATCTTTACCTTTAATGATATATTACCTTGATTGATTTATGTATTAACCCATCCTTGCTTCCCAGGGATAAATTCCACTTGATCGTGGTGTAAAATCCTTGAGTTATTTTGTTAATTTTGTTTGCTAGTTTCTGTTGAAGATTTTTGCATCCATGTTCATCATGGATATTGGTCTGTATTTTTCTTTAATTGTGTTGCCTTTATCTGTTTCTTTATTTAGATAAAGTTGGCATCATAAAATACATCATAAATGCACCCTTGTCTTGAGTTTTAGAAATAATTTGAGCAAAATATGTGTAAGTTCTTATTTAAAGATTTGATAGAGGGCCTCCCTGGTGGCACTAACGGTTAAGTTTCAGACTATCCAAAGCCACTGCAACACCATTTCCACTGCCCACCAGGGAGCTTCCCACATAGCGCAGCAGACCATTCCTGTCTGGCCCGCTGATCCCCTCAGCAGTGTATTTTAGTCAATCTGCCTGTTCTGCTCCCCACTCTGTCTCTGGTGAATCCGCTCATCATCTCTATGTCTTTGGCTTACAGCCCAGCTCTTGTACGCATAAATAAATAAATCTTAAAAAACCAAAAACGGTTTGATAGAATTTGTTTGTAAAGCCATCTGGCCCTTAGGCTTTTGTTTGGGGGAAGAGATTAGTTTTTATTGCTGTGTCAATTTCCATGATTGTGATCTTTTTGTTCGACTCTTCTGTTTCTTCTTGGTTTAGTCTTGGTAAACTGTTTTGTCCATTTCTTCAAGCTTATTGAACTTCTTAGCAAATAATTATTCATAGTAATCACTTATCCTTTGTATTTCTATGCTATCTGTGGTAATTTTTCCACCTTCATTCCTGATTTTGTTTATTAATGTTTTCTCTTGGCATCCTTCTCAGAGTTTTATCTATTTATCTTCTTGCAGAACCAACTCTTAGTTTTGTTGATCTTTTGTATAGTTTTAAAAAAATCTTTATTTTGCTGATTTCAGTTCTTATTTTATTTACTTCCTTTTACTAATTTTGGGTCTTGTTTGTTCCTTTTTTCAAGTCACTTCAGGTGTAGCATTAAACTGTTTATTTGAGGTTTTTCTTGCTTCTTAATATGGGCCTGTATTGCAATTATCTTCCCTCTGAAGACACTTTGACTGTGTCCCATAGATTCTGCTAGCTTGTATTCTCATTTTCATTTGTCTCAAGGCATATTTTCTGCTTTAATTTCCTCTTTTATATAATAAGTGTTACACGGTATATTTATGTATTTATGATTTTTTTAATAGTTTATTTCTAGCTTTATGGCATTATGGTCAGAGAGAGTAGTTCGTATGATTTCAAACTTTGTAGTTTTATTGACAACTGACTTATATCCCAATGTGTGGTCTATCTTGAAAATACCCCATAATCTGCCCATAGTTGTTATAAATAGAAGATTAAACTTTCCTACTATTATTATTATGTTGTATTATGTTGATATCTCACTTTAGTTCTGTTAATAACTATCTTATGTATCTGGGTGCTCTACCATTTGGTGCATGTATATTTATGAATTTTATTTCTTTTTGTTGTATTAGGCTCTTAATCATAAAATAGTGTCTATCGCTATGGAAATACATGTTGCTGCTATAAGCAAAACTGTTCCTGACTTTTTTGATTACTATTTGCTTATAGGATTGTCTTCCAGTCTTTATTTCTAGATCTGTGCTTTTCTTGGTTGGTAAGGTTGACTTCCTTTAAATAGCAGAAGATCAGACTGTTTTGAATTCCATGTAACCACTATATACCTTTTAGTGGTGAATTCAGCCCATTTAGATTTAAGGAGATTCTTGAAACATTGCTAATTTATTACTTTTGTTTTTGTAGTTTTCTTTATTTTTTTGACATCTTCCTTTTATGTTTTGCCTAAGTACCATTTCTGTTACGTGTTACTGCTACAGATTTTTGCTTGCAGTCTCTATTGAGACTAGTATATGATGGACTATTTATGTGACTTAGTCTCAAACTCATTCTCATGGGCCACATTGTTACGCTCCTCCTTCTCTATATTGTATGATTTGGGTGTCTGTTACCTCTATACTTACTGTTCTGTAGCTTTAAAAAAAAAACCTTGGCATTTCTTTCACGTGCAGGTTGGTGGTGATGAATTCTTCTAGTTGTTTGTTTGTTTTTTTCCAGTAAAGTTCTTTACACTTGCTTCTGTCTTAAATGTTAATCTTGCAAAGTAAAGGATTCTAGACTGGAAATTTTTCTTCCTTTCTTTTTGAGTACTTTAAATATCTTCTTCTAGTCCTTTCTTGCCTGTAAAGTTTCTACTGAAAAGTTCACAAGTAAGTAGTCTACTTGGTATTTCTTTATAGGTTACTCTTTTTTCTCAAAAATTTAAATATACCGTCCTTGTCATTGATTTGAGCAGTTTTATTATAGACTATGCTGGCATGTGTCCCTCTGGTATTATTTTGTTTGGAACTCTCTGGTCTCTTGGATCACACTTTCTGGTTCATTCTCCATCTTGAAATAGTCCTCAGCAATCATTTCTTTAAATAAATTTTCTATGCCTTTCTCTTCCTCTTCTCCTTCAGGAACCCCTGTGATATAGATATTATTTCTCTTTAGGTTATTCCAAAAGGCTCATGTTAATTCCATTTTAAAAATTCTTCTTTTGAGCTCATTAATTATTGCCATTGTTTGCATTTCTTCTGTTGAGCCCTCAATTGTATTTTTCAATTCAGTTGCAGTCTTTTTTTTTTTTTACTAATTATAACAGTTATCCAAGTATAACTAATTGTAACAGTCTTATATTAGTCTTTATTCCGTTCCTTTTTTAAATTCAGTAAGCATTATTATAAATGTTACCTTAACCTCCTTGTCAGGCATATTTCATAGTTCTGCTACATTGAGACTTAACTCAAGGGTTTTTCTCCTCCTACCGTTGTGACATGTTCTTCTGTTTCTTCATTTTTAGTTTTTATGGGTTATAACAGTAATTATCTTTCAGGATACTGCCTTTGTTACTTTTCAGGAGGCTGGAGAACTGTTACTGGCAAGGGGTAATAGGTTGAAAGGACGGGGACAGTAGAGCACAGAAGGGTCACCTTTAGTGAGCATGAAAGATTCAAGCTTCTCACAGTGCTAGAGTTGTATGATGGGGATCCACAGAGGTCCACATTCTCTAGGACAATTCATCTGTTATAGTCTTATGCTAGTCTCAATCTCTAGGCTGTATTTGAACACTAGTGCTAGGTATGGATTGTACTTGAAACAGGGTCTCAAGCCAGGAATTGATTTTTACTTTCTTAGCATAAAGCCTTATCCTATGGTGCTTGTTCCTGTTGTTAAGATCCTGGTGCTTCTATTTACTATTTAAAATAACCAAATTATGGAAACAAGTGCCCAAGTACAGAAGAGTACATTAAGAAAATGTGGTGTACACACACACACACACATACACACGCACACACACACACAATAGAATACTACTCACCTATCAAAAATGAAAGATGAGCTCTTGCCATTTGTAACAACATGAATGGAATTGTAGGGGATTATACTAAGTTAAATAACTCAGAAGGAGAAGGGAAATGCAGTATGATTTTGTTTATGTAGACTATAGAGGAACAAAAAAAAGTAAGTGACAAAAAAAATTCCACCTCCAAATATGACTCAGAATTGAGGTTAGGGAAGGGGAGGAGGGTAGAATTGGGAACAAAGGGAGGTAGAGGAGTCCATTGTCTATGATAAAGGACTATGATGCTTTGGTAGTAGATGTGGTTTGGTAACATACATCTGAGAAGTTGTGACCATACTCCCCTAAGTCATATATGGTGTTATATACCAATGTTTTCTCAATTTAAAATTAATTAATTAATAATTGAAAAACATTTAACAATTCAGATGCTTAAACTCTGCTTAGTGAAACTATTCATTTGTTGTCTCAATTTTGGCCATTGGTTTGGCAGATGTTTCCAGTATTACAGCCTCAGGCTGCAAATAATAGCCTCTTCTGTTAGGAAACACAGATGATCTTACCTGGCTCTCCTGGCTATATCAGGCTCCAGCTGTTCTATGTTGGGAGCCTCAGGTTCAAGCCAACAGTCACCACTCTACACTTCTGCACCTGTAGTTCTCCAATTGTGCACTCTCTGTCCTGGATGCCAACTCTGTGTGTCCCATTATCCAGTGCAGTGCCTGGCTTCCAAAGTCCCCATGTGGGTAAGTTCCCCTGAGTCAACAACTTTAGGGGTCTCTGTGTGGCAGCTGCTCCTCCCCGCTTCAGTTGTGCTGTCCTAAGATCTCTGCAAACAAATTATTTTTCTCACATTATCATTTTAAATATATATTTTTATTATTATTATTTATATCTTTTATATTATTGTGTATTCCCCATAGGTTACCCGCCACCTATTCATCCGTGAACCATCACCATAGTCCTTTGTGCTCTTTTCTCCCCCATTTTGAGCCCTTATCCTCTCCCTCCCTCGCTGAATCTCTCTCTCTCTTATTTGGTTCCTCTATATTCCTGTTATAAGTGAAACCATTCGATATGTTTCTCTTTCTTTCTGGCTTATCTCGGTGAGCTTGATCCCTTCTAGCTCCATCCATGTTGCTGCAAATTGCATGTGTTTATCTTTTTTGAATGCTGAGTAGTATTCCATTGTGTATATGTACCACATCTTCTTGATCCAATCATCTATTTTTGGGCATCTGGGTTGTCTCCATATCTTAGCTATTGTAAACAGTGCTGCAATAAACATAGGGGTGCATGTATCTTTTGGGATTAATGTTTTTGTGTCCTCTGGGTAAATTCCCAGAAGCGGTATTACTGGGTCATATGGAAGCTCGGTTTTTAGCAGTTTGAGGAACTGCCATATGGCTTTCCATAGTGGTTGGAACAGTTTGCATTCCCACCAGCAGTATAAGAGCGTTTCTTTTTCCCCACATCCTTGCCAATATTTGTTGTTTCCTTTTTTTTTAAATATGTGCTATTCTCACTGGTGTAAGGTAGCATCTCATTGTAGTTATTATTTGCATCTCCCTGATTATGAGTGATGTTGAACATTTTTTCATATGCCTGTTGGCCATTTGCATTTCTCCTTTGGAGAAGTGTCTTTTAAGTTCTTCTGCCCATTTTTTGACTGGATTTTTTGCTTTGTTTTTGTTGAGTCGTGTGAGTTCTTTGTAGATTTTTGTGATCAGTTCCTTGTCTGTTGCATGGAGTGCAAAAATTTTTTCCCAGTCAGTAGGCTGTTTATTTGTTTTCATTAATGTCTCTTTTGCTGTACAGAAGCTTTTTAGTTTGATGTAGTCCCAGCTGTTTATCTTTTCCTTCACTATTTTTACTTTGGGGGGTGTGTCTTTAAAAATGTTACTAAGATGTATGTCATGTATTGTTTTGCCTGTGTTTTCTTCTATATATTTTATGGTTTCAGGTTTTATGTACAAGTCTCTTATCCATTTTGAATTGGTGTTTGTGCATGGCATGAGGTAGTAGTCTAGTTTCATTTTTCTGCATGTAGTCATCCAGTTTTCCCAGCATCATTTGTTGAAGAAACTGTCCTTGTTCCACTGCATATTATTTACACCTTTATTGTCCATATATATGTGGATTGATTTCTGGATTCTCTATTCGATTCCATTGATCTGTGTGCCTATTTTGGTTCCAGTGCCATGCAGTTTTAATTATTATGGCTTTGTAGTATAGTTTGAAGTCTGGGAGGGTGATACCTCCATTCTCCTTTTTGGTCAAGAGGGCTTTGGCTATTCGAGGATTTTTGTGATTCCATATGAATTTCATCAGTATTCATTCTATCTCTTTGAAGAATGTCATTGAGATTTTTATTGGAATAACATTGAATCTGTAAATTGGTTTTGGTATTATGGGGTTTTGATAATGTTAATTCTTCCAATCCATGAGCAGGGATGTCCTTCCATTTCTTTGTGTCTTCTTCTATTTCTTTTAATAATGTTTTATAGTTTTCTTTGTATAGGTCCTTCACCTCTTTTGTTAGGTTTATTCCCAGGCATTTTTTTGTTTGTTTGTTTTGATTGTAAAAGGGGTGGTTTTCTTGATTTCCTCTTCTTTGGGTTGATTGTTTGTATATAGGAAGGCTACTGATTTTTGAATGTTGATTTTGTATCCCTACTTTACTAAATTGATTGATGATTTTGATTAGTTTTTCTGTGGATTGCAAACACAGATTAATTGAAGTTTTTCCTACCCCTTTCTGCAGGACCCTTGCTCCTGATGTGTGCTACAGTTATCTTATTGTTTTTCAGGGGTTACTGAGTTTATTCTGCTGCAATTTAGTGTGAATCTATGGAGGAGGAGAGCCTGGTGTCTTCACTCTGCCACCATCTAGCCATATTCTCACAAATCCAATATGATACATTTTTAAAACAATGCCTAGGATCATAGTCTCTTTCTACAAAGCTATAATTTCCTAATGTTCTTATAAATAAAAAGCTCAATTTCAGAAAAATCAGTCAAGGGGCCTCCCTGGTGGTGCAATGGGTTAAGCGTAGCACTATAAAGCTATCCAGAGCCACCGTAGCATGAGTTCAATCCCCAGCCAGGGAGATTCCCACATGGCGCAGCAGACCTTTCCTGCCTCGCCTGCTGCTCCCCTCAGCAATGTATTTCAGTAAATTCATCTGTTCCGCTCCCCACTCTGTCTCTGGTGAATCCTCTCACCCCCTCACACCTCTGGCCTACACCCCAGTACTTGTATGCATAAATACATAAATCTTTAAAAATAAATAAATAAATAAATAAATAAATAAATAAATAATTTAAAAACCAGTCAAATTTATTTACAAATACTTCTCAAATGTTGCCAATCCCTCCAGTAGTATGTTGTCCAAACACCAACAGTGGGTGTGTAGAGTACAGGTTGATGAAATGAAAATAAAATGAAAGCATTTTCGGCTCTCAGGGATTACACTTCTATTTTATGATTTTTCTCAAAGTTTAAATGACAGCATCAGATAAAAATTCTTTCCAGTTTAAGCAGTGTATGTCTGATACATGAAATCCAAAAATATTCTTAAAGAAGACAGATATAATAACATAGAGAAAGAAAAATGGTGGGTTAAAAGAACTCGTTAAAAAAGGGAAAAAAGATCCCTAATGAAGGCTCAAAGCAGAAAGCAAGAAATTATTTTAGAAGGACAGCAAATGTGGTTAGAGAACTAAGCCATATTCAAGCCAGGAATATATTCTGAATTATTGAAATCTGAATGACTCTCATATTCTATTAAAGAGGAAAAATGGTATTAGAATAAATATTAAAAGGAGTCAAGATCTAGGGGCATTAATCTTGCTTGAATATTATTAGCTTCCTTCTCAGTATAAGTATCCATCCTTTTCCCATAAACTCTTATACACCACCCCCCATACCCCCGTATCCCCAGAACTTTGCAGGGTAAACTCCCAATAAGGATTCTTAACAAACTGGGAGATACATATATACATACATACATACACACATATATACACACACGTATACACATATATACACACACTCATGTGTATATATATGTGTATACACATATACATACACTCATGACTGAAGCTGTTTCTGTAGGATTCCTGGTTCAAGGAGTGAAAGGCAAAAGTTAAGCTGATATTTTATTAAATTGATAGCCGTTATTTTATTTTAAAGATTTATTTATTTGTGCATAGAAGAGCTGAGGTGTAGGTGAGAGGGGTGAGGATGAGAGGATAGAGTGGGAGCAGAACAGGCAGATTGACTGAAATACACTGCTGCGGGGAGTAGCAGGCGAGACAGGAGAGGTCTGCTGCTGTGGGAATCTCCCTAGCTGGGGATGGATCAAACTTGCAATGCAGTGTCTGTGAAGCCTTCATAGGCTGAGACTTAACCCCTTGCACAACCAGGGAGGCCCAATAGCCATTATTTTAATTTCATTTCCACAAATATGATTTATTGGGTGCCAGATACTGTGTTTGGTACGGGAAATAGATGAGACCCAGTCTCTGCCTGCAAGCAGCTGACTATATGTGAAGATGGGTTGGAACATGATAGCCCCATAACCTGCTGAGTTCCCTCCAGAAGAATGGAAAAAGTACCAAGGGGCTAGCAGGAGAGGGGGCAATGAGAAACTGCCTGAGAACATCAGGCAAGATGATATTTAAACAAAGCTTTAGAAGATGCAAAGGATATTTTCAAATGAAAAAGAGAAGTTAAGGGAACAGTGTTAATAAAGGTAGAGAGATAAGGAAGGGCAGGGCTTATCTGAGATTGGTGTTGGAGGAAAATGGAGGCGAAGTTTTTACTTTATCTTGGATATGATGGCAAATCACTGGAGGAGTTTTTAATTTTATTTTTTCAGCAATGTTTTATTAAAATTATATTGTATGCATTATATGTTTCAGTATTCACAATTATATTGATAAATCATTATCTGTATGTTATATTATGTTCACCGTTCAAAGTCCACTTCTATATTTCACCATACAATTGACACCTTTTACCTGATTGATCACCTTTTCCCCTTCCCTTCCGGTAACCACTAAGTTGGTCTTATTGTCTAAACATTGTTTATTTTTATTTTACTTAGTTCATTTGTGTGGTTTCTCTACACACTGCATATGCGTAAACTCAGACATTTTTTGTCTTTCTTCATCTGACTTACTTCACTAAGTGTAATAGCCTCTAGTTCCATCCATGTTGCTGCAATTGGCAGAATTTCATCTTTTTTTTTTTTAAGGTTTATTTATGCATACAAGCTGGGGTACAGGCCAGAGGCGTGGGACAGTGAGAGGGTTCACCAGAGACAGAGTGGGGAGCAGAAGAGGCAGATTAGAAATACACTGCTGAGGGGAGCAGCAGGTGAGGCAGGAGAGGTCTGCCGCTATGTGGGAATCTCCCCGGCCAGGCGTCGAACTCGTGTCGCCGCTGCTGACAGCTCCACAGCGCAGCACTAAAATGCTGAGCCACCAGGGAGGGCCCAGAATTTCATCCTTTTTAATAGTTGAGTGGTATCCCAGTGTGTGTATGTACATGTGTGTATGTGCATATATATATATATATATATATATATATATATATATATACACACATATGTATGTATATATACTTATATATATCATGACTTTTTTATCCAACCATCTGTCAGTGGTTGTTTGGTTATTTGCTGCTCTTGGCTATTGTAAATAATGTTACAATGAATATGATGGTGCATATATCTCTTCAAATTAGAGTTTTTGTATTCTTTGGGTAAATGCCCAGGAGTGAGACAACTAAATCATATGGAACTTTAATTTTTAATTTTTTGAGGAATCTCCACCTTGCTTTCCTCAATGACTGTACCAATTTACATCCCCACCAACAGTGTACAAGGGTCATTGGAGGATACTTTTTTATTAAGTAAAAAATTGACATGCATGGATCTGGTAATAATTCAGAAGTCAAACTGAAATTAAAAGCAGGGAAACCATTAAGAAGACTATAAAAAAATCCAGACCATAACTCTTTAAGTAAAAAACTGGGGATGTCATAGTTGGTATAGCAAGGAGAGAACCCATTCAAAAGACACTTATGATTCTAAAATCAACAGAACTTGATGCCCTTATGCTGAGATGGTAGGAAAGCAAGGACTCAAAATTGGCTGTCAATTTCCACTGTAATAGTAATCATTAGAGAATGCAGGGAGGAAGGGATGGTTTTATTCTATTTTGGTTGGGATGGGACTTGTTAAAAGATGGTAGGTTTAATTTATTTCTATATTATTAATCATATATAAATTCATATACTATAACTGGGAGGGGGGGTACCATTATGTAAGTTTTAACACATTTCCACCACAATTGGGACAGAAGTCTTATCACCCAAAGACTCTTGTGCTATACCTTTGCAGTTAAACCTTCCTTCCCTAATCACGAACTCCTGTTCAACATTCTTGTAAGTTTGCCTTTCCAAAATGGCATATCTATAGTCACAAATTGAGACTAACTTCCTTCAGTCAGCATAATGCACTTAAGATTCACCCCCGTTGCATGTAGCAAGAGTTTTCTAAATCGCTGAGTCGTCTGTGGTCTGTTTTACCACAGGTGGTTAATTCAGTTTAAGGACATTTGGGTTACTTTCAGTTCTAGGCAATTATGAATAGAGCTACTATAAACATGTTATTCTTCTCAAAAAGCAGAGGTATTTTTTCCATTATATTTTTATAGTGAAATTTAACCATTTTTAAGGATATGAATTGGTAACATTAAGTTATAAACACGTTTATACAGGTCTTTAGGTGAACATGAATTTTCATTTCTCTAGGGTAAATACAGAGGATTAAGTACTTAGGGTACTTATGTGGGGTAAGTACTTAGTCATTTGACTAAGCATATCTTGACATTTGCATGAAACTGCTAAGCTGTTTCCCACAGTTGCTGTTTGTTTGCAGCAAGGCCATCAAGTAAGAGCATTCCTGTTGCTCCCTATCCTCACTGTCATTTTGCCCTGACAGTTTTTCCTCATTCTAATAGGTGTGTAGTGGTGGCTTGTAGTTTTAATTTGCATTTATCTAATTGTCAATGGTGTGGAGTATCTTTACACATTTATTTTTTTGCTACTTATATATCTTCTTTGTGAAGTGTGTTCAGTTTTAAGTTGAATAGTTTGTTTCCTTTCTGTTGAGTTTTCAGAGTGGTCTATAGATGTTGTTTTTGTCCTTCATTGGAATGTGACTTCCAAATGTTTTCTGCCACTTAGTAGCTTGACTTTTCATGTCTTTTGCATAGTGAACATTTTAAATTTTGATGAAGAACAATTTATCAATTTTTCTTATATGAATTGGGCTTTTAGTGTCATGAAAGAACTCTTTGCCCAATATCAGGCCACAGAGATTTTGTCCTTTGTATTTTTTAAATATTTTGCATTTTACATTTAGATTAATGATGCATTTTAACTAATTTTTGTATAATCTATGAGGATAAAGTTGAGGGCTGCTGTTTTTAAAATAAATGTACATTTATTTTGTTATAATTTTAGTTTGTTAAAAACAACAACAACAAAACTATCCTTTCTTCATTGAATTGTCTTTGTGTTTTTGTCAAAAATGAATTGACCATGTGTTTCTGGCCTCTCTTCATTCCTACTGATCTATGAGTCAGTTCCTCTTTCAATACAACAACTGTCTTAAACACTGTAGTATTGTAATAAATCCTAAAATCATTACTGTGTATACTTCAACTTTATTTTTATTTTCAAAATGTTTTTGCTATTTTAGTTATTTGCCTTTCCATATCAACTTTAAAATCACCTTATCAGTTTAACTCTATCTGCAATACCTATCTGTCTGTCTCTCTCATCTCTCTACATACAAAATATTACTGCAATTTTGATTGGAATTGCACTAAATGTATAGATTGGTTTGTGGGGAATTCACATCTTAACTGTATTTAGTATTTCAAATCATGTACATGCTATATCTCTTTATTTAGAGTTTCTATAACTACTATAATGAGAATTTTGTGGCTATCACCATATACATCCTGTGCATGTGTTATTGGATTTGTAACTAATGTTTAGCTTTGTGAGATTTTAGAAAATTGGGTCCCAGGTGCTCATTACTAGTATAGAAATGCAATTGATTTGTTTATGCTGGCATTCAATCCTTGAGTTATACTAAATTTGAAACGGGGCAGACCATAGGGTAGGAGATGGACACAGGGGTGTCCAGAAGGTGCTCATTACTAGTATAGAAATGCAATTGATTTGTTTATGCTGGCATTCAATCCTTGAGTTATACTAAATTTGAAACGGGGCAGACCATAGGGTAGGAGATGGACACAGGGGTGTCCAGACCCTTTGTGGTCACTGTAGGGTAGGGAGAAGCGTTATCAGGGTTTTCCACCTACCCCCTCAGTGATGGACCTCTGTAGGCCTATGCGCCTGCCTGAAGAAGGGCATGGCAAAACATGGCGTAGCATGGCATAGCGTGGCTTGGCATGGCATGCACGGGTGGGGGCAGACGCAGAGAGAGCAGGAGGGAGAAGAGTGCAACAGCAGCGTAGAGAGCAGTGCGACAGAAAGCAGCAGCAGCAGAGAGCCCCGAGAAAGGGGGAAGATTTGACCCGGAGCTAGAAGGCCTGCCAGCCTCCTGGCCCCCTGTACATAGTTGTACATAGTTGCCTTGTTACAAAAGATGATTGAAAAGTCTAAAAAAGCCACCGAGGGCTCTAGGACTCCTTTCCTGCTGACCCATCTGTGCCGCTCCATGGAGAACCTGTGCTCCCTGTGGTCATCCTGCCACGACAGTCACCAACTGAAAGCAGGGTGGACAAGACACAACTGCCCAGGCTCTGAGGCAAGAGCCACCAAAAAGCCCCAGAAAGCCAAAAGGCCACAAACAACAAAGGACAGCGCCTGATAAAGAGGACAGGTAATTCTCTGTGGTTTCTCACCTGCGTGCACAATTGCAAGGGACCTCAGGCTACAAGAACAACAACAACAAACATGGGGTTTATTTTACAAACAGGAGAAACAGAGAGCTTACTGCATCTACAAGGGGCCAGCTATCCCACCACAGTCACCACCGGTCACCAGGAGTGCTGGGCTGTACTGGCCAGTAGTGGTCCCTCACCAATAAACAGCTATCTCTGAGACACCAGGCCCTGGGCCTCTGGTGCTCCTTTCAGTCAAGGTCAGAGACAGAACCGAGGCCCAGTCCCTGACAGAGTCCTTCGGCTTCTTTTCCCTCCTCAGAGGGCAGCTGCTGGATGCTTCTTTTCCTCCCCAAAGACCAGGAACGGAGTCTTCCTCTTTTTTCTTCAGAGTCTGGAACCGTCTTCTTTATTCTGCAGGTAGCCAGCGCCACCGCTGCCGTCATTGTTGTAGTCTCCTGGGGTCTTCCTTCTCTCTGGGGTCTACTCCTCTCTGGGGCTGGTCTCTCCTCTCTTTTGCTTCCTTCTCTCCTCTCTGCTTCTCTCCTGGGCACTCTGCTCTCTCTCTCTTTGCTTCTTGCCTGCTTCTCCTCTACTCCGCTTTTTCTCTGGGGCTTGCTGCTCTCTGAGGTTTCTCTGCTCTTCTTCCCTCCTGCTTTTCCTGCTCTGCAATCTGTCTCTGCTCTTCTGCTTCTCTTCTCTGCTCTCCTCTCCCCCTGAGGCTGGCTTCGCTCCTCTTTCAGGCTGCCCCTCCCATAAGTCTGATTGGTACCACTGACTTGTGGGGAAAGAGGTGGGCTGCAGGAAAGGTACTTGTTACTTTAAAGGTCCATTAACAACAAACTTGTCTGGGCAGAGGAAGGGTGCAGGAAATATACTTGCTACATTAAAGGTCAACTAGCCACAACAGACTTGTTTGGAGCAGCAGGGTAAAAGACCCTCACTGCTCCTGCAGGCTCCCACTGCTGAGGGATCTGCCCCATAACAAATTTACTTGTTAATTCTAAAAGGTTTTTTTTATCAACATTTTAAAAAAAATTCTGCATAGGCAATCCTATTATTGCCTATTTATTATTATTGTTTATTATCTATACTTATCACTATACATTGTTATTTATTATTATTGTCATTTCTTTCTTTCTGATTTGGATGGTTTTTATTTCTGTCTTTTGCTTTATCACACTCTCTGGGATTTTTAGTATGATGTTGACTAGGAATGGTAAAAGTGAACATCCTTGCCTCATTCCCAGTCTTAGAGGGAAAGCGTTCAGTCTTCCACCATTAAGCATGATGCCCTTTAGCAGGCTGATGAAACCTCATTTCATTCCTAATTTGCTGTGTTTTTTATTATGAATTAATATTGAATTTTATCAAATGTTTTTCACATAAATTATATGATTATGTGATTTTTCTTCTCTAGACCTTTGAAATGATACATTACATTGATTGTTTCTTGAATACTAAACAGGCTTTCTAGGGATAAGCCACATTTGGATATGATGTAGGATTCTTTTTATACATTGCTAGATTTGTTTTGCTGATATTTCATCGAGGATTTTTTGCATCTGTGTTCATAGAGATAATGTTCTATGGTTTTCTTACACTATCTTTTCTTGGTTGTGCTATCAGAAAAATGATATTAAGAATTCTCAGATTAAGAATTGAGAAGTGGGCCTCCCTGGTGGCGCAATGGGTTAAGTTGCAGCACTGTGAAGCTATCAGCAGCCACTGCAGCATGGGTTTGATACCCATTTAGGGAGCTTCCCACATGGCACAGCAGACCTCTCCTGTCTCTCCCACTGTTCCCCTCACCAGTGTATTTCAGTAGATCCACCTGTTCTACTCCCCACACTGTCTCTGGTGAATCCTCTTACTGCCCCCACAGACCTCTGCCTACACCCCAGTTCTTGTATGCATAAATAAATATATCTTTAAAAAAAAAACAAAGAATTGAGAAGTGTTTCCTCCTTTTCTATTTTCTGGAAAAGATTATTTAGAATTATTTTAGCTTCATCTTAAAATGTTTGGTAGAATTTTCCAGTGAAATCATCTAACTGGATGAGGTTAGTATTTGTTTGCTTGCTTGGTTTTGTTTTGTTTTGTTTTGAGTGAGGGAGAGGAGGGATTTTTGACTACAACTTCAGTTTCTAAAAATAAATATGTTTATATATTTCTTCTTCTGGCAATTTGTTGTTTTGAAGAAGCTGGTTTGTTACTTCTGTGTTTTTGAAAGATATGCATAGAATTGTTGATAGTATTCCATATTATTATTTTAATGTCTGTGGAATTTGTAGTGATACCTCCTCTTTCATTCTTGATTTTGGTAATTTGTGTCTATTTTCTGTTTTTCTTTGTCACTCTAGCACCTTATCAATTTTATTTATCTTTTCATTTCATTGGTTTTTTTTTATTATTTTTGTTTTCAGTTTATTAACTGTTGCATTTATTAGCTCTTTCTTCTGTTTGCCTTGAGATAATTTGCTCTGATTTTTGTTCTTTAGTAAACTGCAGGTTTAAATTGTTGATTTGAGGCCTTTCTTTCTAATGAACTTTTAATGATATAAATTTCCAAGCACTGCTTTAACTGTATCCTGGACATTTTGATGCATTGTATTTTCTTTTTACTAAATTCAAAACATTTTCTAATTCCTTTGAGACACATTTATAATAACTTTTAATGACTTTGCCTGATAATTCCAACATTAGTATTTGTTCTGGATTGAGTTTGATTCATTTTTCTCCTCATTATAGTTTCTATTTTCCTGCTTCTTTACATCCTGGTAATTTGTGATAGGATGCCAAACATTTTAAATTTTACCTTGCTAGGTTCACATAAATGTTCTTGCTTTGTTCTGGGATAGGGTTGAGTTACCTGGAAACAGTTTGTCCGTTGTGGAACTTACTCTCAAGGTTTGGTAGGTAGAAGCAGACCAGCATTTCATACCTCACTGTTGAGGAAATACTCTTGTGAGTACTCCACTAAATGCTCTGTGAATGAGTAGGTTTTCCACTCTGTCTATTGTATCACTCACTATTTCTGGTAGAATGTGAACTTTAGGAATTGTTCATTTTCATCCTTTTGAGTGATCCTCCCTCATCCTGAAGGTTTGGGGAGGTTTCTTCACAGACATTCAGATCAGTTTTTAGTTGAATAATCAGCTGGGCTCAGGCAAATCTCTCCCCCTCACCATGAAGCTCTCTCCTCTGCTACTCTGCCCTGTACACCTTTGCCAACATTGTCTCCCTAGACTTCCACCTCTGTGTCCTCAACTCAGGGAGTCTCCTGAACTTGGCCTCAGTTCTCATTCCTATATTAGTACCTGGAGTATTTCTGCAGACAGTAAACCAGGGTGAGCACAAGGCACATCTTAATTCTGTGGGTGGTGATGAAATACATGTTATTTCCCAGTAGGCATTTGCAGAAGTGTTTGGAAGGGAAGGTCAGTTGAATACAGGAGAACAAGGGCATGTCATGTTAGCTCACCACTAAGGATTTTGCAGTCTCAGAGCATGACAGCTGCACATTAGTAAATGAAAATCCTGAGTCAGATTCCAGGAACCTCAGTAAAATGGGAAGAATAAGAGCCTCCTCCTTCTCCTCCTCCTCACCATCATCTCCATGACTTCTGTTTTACAGAGCTCTTACTGAGATGGGGATAGGGACTTGCTATGCGTTGTCACATGTAATCCTGGTGGTGGCATGAAAAAAGTCTTCTCAGGTCCCCTACCAAGAGAGGTGTGATTGACTAATGGTCTCCTGTTGTGCTCTAAATTCACACTTGAGTTCGCAGATTTCCCACAGCCGTTCCCCAGCCAGTGACCAAGTGCAATAAGGATACAAATGTGGCCCCATTATTGTGAGACAAGTGATTTTGGCTCCAGGACTCTTCATTGCCCTTGCAGAAACTCTTTTAGAACTGTACCATAATCTAAGACTTCCCTTATTCAAAGCCCCTTCTTTTCCTTTCATGCACCCCCTGGCAGTAAGGCAGACCTGCTTTTTGGTCTGATAGCTCTTTTAGCCTCCTTCAGCACCCCAATTTCCTTCTCAAATCTTCTGCTTCTCAGAGGATGTGAACTAGCACAGTCCTCAAATAACTCAACAAGACAGGAATACTCTCTGTTAGGGACTGTGTGGTGTCCCTCTGCATTCATATGCCAAAGTCCTAATTCCCCAATGTGGCTTATTTGGAAGTATCACCTATTGGGAGGTAACTAAGTTTAAGGAAAACCTAAGAGTGGGGCTCTAATATGGTCGAGTTTATGTCCGTACAAGAAGTTGAGAGGCAACAGGGAGCTCCTACCCACCACCTTCATGGAGGAAAAGCCTTGTGAAAACATTTGAGAAGGTGGATGTCTGCCTGAAAGGAAGAGAAGACTCAGGAGAAACCACCCTTGCTGACACTTTGATCTTGGACCTCTGGCTTCCAAAACTGTGAGAAAATAAACAGCTTTTGTTTAAATCACCCGGTGTGTACTGGCATGAACAGACTAGTATACTATGGAGGTATCCTTTATACAGATGTGGAAACTGAAGACTGGCAAGGGGGTGAAGCCTACTTGAGAAGGTTCCAAGGAACCAATAGTCACAAAAGCCATATTAGTAGAACAAGTATTAGATTCCAGGGTGGTGTGACTACAAATATACTTTGTCGTAACCATTCTTTGGCCCCTCCTGGGTCATAGAGAATGGGCAAAGGGTACTTCAGTCTGGTTTGACAGTCAAACAAGGAAATAAATCATTGAAGGAAGACTTGGAAAAAGGTGGAAGGGTGTTGGAGCTTTCACTCTACCTCCTGTCTGAAAGACGTTGAACTCAAGGAAGAGCAGCCCTTACATACAAGAGAGGCCATTTCACTAGGTTAAGGTGGAAGGAGCAATTGGAGGAAAAGGAAAAGGTTTGGACACCCAAGTGGTTCTCTTCTTCCAGCTCTTAGAATTATCATGAGAGACACAGCTTTTGACTGAGCAGAAAAAAAAAAAAATTGTTGTCAAGAAAGTTCCCAGACACAAGAACTTTGTTCTATCCAAGTACATCATTAGCTGTCAACATATAAGGCTATGAACAGCCCAGCTGAAGCGAGTTACCAAATGTGGCACGTGGAGGCCTCCACATCGCAAGTTGCTGATGAAGGCCAGGGGAGTATGAGCCCACAAAGAGAAAAGCCCTTGAGCGAACTTTTAAGAATGTTTCGAGGGAGAGAGCCAATACTGAGGAAATTCCAGCTGTTGGTGACTAGACATAATATCTGAGCAATTACGGACTTTTACTTTTCATCACAATGTTTTGATGCCTTGTAGACACAGCTAAGACATCGTGAATGTAAATAATTTAGTCCAGGGTTGTCAGTTCTTGCTGAGTTGCCTTAAGCTCAACATTAGCAGAATTCATCTTACTTAAGTAGAGTTTTCAATACTGATTTGCTTTTGTGTTACAGTGATGGATTATTTTTCTTGTAAGATGATTTGATAAAAAATAGCTTATTTCATAAGAAAAAATATGTACTATATATTGTTTTTATCTCCATCTGTCTTAAAATCTTTCAGGCACATAGAAATGTGATCGCTTAGAATCAGTTTTTCTCTCATAATAAAAGCTGCACCACTTCATCCATCAATGATAGAGGTGATTTAGGAAGAAATTATGTTCCTTTTACTAAAGAAGTCCAAATGTTGTTTTATTTAAATATCTAACTTCCTGGAAAATCTGATGTGGGTGGGGTGTGTGTGCACATGTGTGCATTTGTTGTTAGTAAACAGGAAGTTCTTGAAATGATACACTACACAGTTATAAATCCAGGTTTTGGTTCTTTATGGTTAGGTTTAATTTTGTTAATTTTCTTTTCCCATTCATTACAGGGTCCTACATTAATTACCCAGCTTTTTTTTTTTTTTTGGAAGATATTCTGAAGTGGTACCCCACAGATACAATGTTATGACAATGGAATTTCAGTTTTTTGGTAGACTGCTTGCAAAGAGGTTTTCTATGGACAAGAATGCAGGACATTGGTTTTTAAAACACAGATTATAGTCCCCCCCCCTTCTTTTTTTTTAAAGAAATGACTTGTGGGAAAATAGCTCGAAGTATCTTATTAATGATTTTTCCCCTTGGATTTTTGTTTATTTCCCACCCCATCCCTCAGATCTTTGTAACGAAAAACAAGCTTTAGTTCTTCATCTCAGTTACAGTGGTTTAAATGTTTGTTGGTATGTGACTTTGTTTAGTAAAGTTTGTGCTTCTTTTTCTTTCCTTTTTTTCTCCCAGTGACCTCAGTTTGCTAAACATTGCATAATTTTAAAAAAATGTAGTAGATTATTATTTGGCCTCCCTAAAGTTCATAGCCATTGCTGGTTTTTTTTTTTTTGGTTTTACTGAAGTCACTGAGATTATTTTATGAAATCGGTCCAACCCCCAAAGTTGTTTGTTCTTGGCTTTGACTCTGGGTGGAGGTGTGCTGTGATTTTTACAAACTTTGATGTTTTCTGCCTTATGTAGGCTAGGACCTGAGGGTTTTCAGCAGTTCCCTGTAAACAGGGAAAACTGTATGTTGAATAAAGCCCTTGCAATAGACCACTCAGTCCTTGGTTCTCTTTGATGTGCACAACTCAGCAAGTGGCTCTTGTCCAAGAACTGAGGCTGTTCGTGGGAATGGGGGTAGACCAGAGGAACATAGGTAATTGGCTCCTGGAAAGACATTACATAAGATCATTTAGTCTAAAGGTATTGATTATGTGGCACAAATACCACCATCTTCCCTCCCTTGCCAGTAGCAGACATCAGTAATCCATCACAACTTTCTTTCTGTTTGAGTCATCCGTGGTCACACAATCTTTCTTGACATAGTATCCCAGGCTTCTGCTAAAATGCCAAAGGAATTGGCATATGAGATGGAATCTCTGCCAGTAAATCATAATATATTCCTATAAACACCTGAGACATGGGAAGTTTAGAGCAAGGCAGAAGAGTGTTGGATAAGAGGGAAGGCTCCAGAATGAAGTGATGTGAGCTCATACTGGAGACAGGCCTCTTGTTAGTTGTGTGGCTCGGGGCAATTTCCTCACCGATAAAGTGTGGATGATCACAGAGTCTGCAGGATAGGACTGTTGGGAAGGTTAAACCAGAATAATCCACACGAATCAGACTTGGCATCTGTGCTTCACAAATGTGAGCGGTCATCATTACCATCATCATTAAGGAAAGTGACTTGTTTGAGTTTGCAGAACTAGTTAGAGTTCCTCAACTTTAGCTCTTCTAGCATTTAAATGGCCAGATACTGGTTTATTTTTTAGGATTTATTTTTATTTATTTATGCAAACAAGAACTGGGCCATAGGCCAGAGGTGAGGGGGGCGGAAAGGGGAGATGGTAAGAGGATTCACCAGACACAGAGTGGGAAACAAAACAGGCAGATGCACTGAAATATAGTGCTGAGGGGAGCAGCAGGCCAGACAGGAGAGGTCTGCTGTGCCATGTGAGTTAGCTCTCTGGCTGGGGATCAAACTCATGCTGCAGTGGCTGGAAATAGCTTGATAGCACTGAGACTTAACCCCTGTGCCACCAGGGAGGCCCGACCAGATTCTGCTTTGTTGCAGGGGAGTTCTATACAATGTAGAATGTCCAACGGCATCCCTGGTCTCTATCCACTAGATGCTAGTAACCTCCCTCTCCCCCACAAATTGTGAGAAATGTCTCTTACATTGCCAATTGTCTCTTTGGGGCAAAAAGACTGCCAGTTAAGAACCACTGGACTGGACCCAAGTTCACAAATATACTTTTAATATATTTGTGCCTAAGCCCACTGTCAGGGATGCTGATTCCCTTGGTTTTGACATCTCTGGCTTTGACATTTCCTATCAGGCCACACATTTTTCTATTTGCCAACATGAGGGCAATTTTCAGTAACAGATTAGTAGCTCTATTTTTTAAAAAAGATTTGTTTATTTTTGCATATAAACTGTGGTACAGGCCAGAGGCGTGGGGTGGGGAGAGGGTTCACCAGAGACAGAGTGCAGAGCAGAATAGGCAGATCGACCGAAGTACACTGCTGAGGGGAGCAGTGGGTGAGGCAGGAGAGGTCTGCTGCGCCATGTGGGAATCTCCCCGGCCGGGTGTCAAACTTGCGCTGGAGCAGCCAACAGCTCCACAGCACTGTGCTTAACCTGTTGAGCCACCAGGGAGGCCCCTGTTTTTGAATATTTGGGATAGGTGTTAAAGAATGGAATTACTGGGTCAAATTGGAGTGCTTTCAATAAGGGCTGGGCCGGTCTGCATTCCCACCATCAGTGTAGGAGGGTAACTTTTTCTCAACATCCTTGCCAGAACTTATTGTTTCTGATCTTTTCTTTTCTTTTTTTTTTTTAAAGATTTATTTATTTATACATACAAGCTGGGGTACAGGCCAGAGGCGTGGGGCGGCAAGAGGGCTCACCAGAGACAGAGTGAGGAGCAGAACAGGCAGATCAGAAACACACTGCTGAGGGAGCAGTGGGCAAGGCAGGAGAGGTCCGCTGCACCATGTGGGACTCTTCCAGGCCGGGGGTCGAACTCGCATCGTGCGCAGCCGACAGCTCCACAGCGCAGTGCACACCTCCAGGGAGGCCCCTCTGGTCTTTTCAATATGGGCCATTCCCACAAGTGTGAGATGATATCTCATTGTGGACATGATTTGCATTTCTTTAGTAGTAAGTGGTTGTAAACAATTTTTCATATGTTTGCTGGATGTTTTTATGTCTTCTTTGGAGAAGTGTCTGTTTAGTTCTTTTGCCCAATTTTGCTTGGGTTGTTTTGTTTTTGTAGAGTTTTGTGAGTTCTTTGTATATCTTTGATATCAGTACTTTGTCAGATGTACAGTGTGCAAATATTTTCTCCCATTCAGTAGGGTGTCTTTTTATTTTAGTTATGGTTTCTTTTGCTGTACAGAAGCTTTTTAGTTTGATGTACTCCCAGATGTTTATGTTATTTTTGTTTTCCTTGAACAATTCCAAGTTTTAACTCTGCTTTTGTAACAGAATTTAAAACGATGTCAAGGAAAATGTTCAATGTATTATTTTCGGTGATAACAGATGCATTCCTCCTAGTGTCATAATAATAATATAGTGGCAGTAATTAAGTCGAGTACTTACTATGTATCAGACACTAGGTTATAAGCTCTGTGGTTTTTAGGTCATTTAATCATTACAACAATTCACAAAGCAATCATTATTATCTCCAAACTACGGAAGATAGACCATTAAGAGAGACACAGAGTGCCTTGCCCAAGGTCCCATAGCCAGTAAGTGCCAGAATAGGTGCCTACCCTTGGCTTTTTATCGATAGCATGCACAACACACACACACACACACACACACACACACACACACACACACACACACACACACACGTGAACGCTCTGGAAGATAATATGCCCAGATGTTTACCTTGATTATTGATAGATGATGAGATTATGGGTGTTTGTTACTTATTAGTTTAGCTTACTGTTTTCCAAAATCTCTACTTTGAGCATGCATTATTGTTTTAGAAAAGTATTCAAAAACAAAGTTATAATTATAGAGCGCTATGACTTTTATAAAGCAAGTGATTAACTATGTTTACAACATAATTCCTCCTACTCACTTGATTTTACTTATGATTGATTCAATAACAACAGGCATTGTATTTTAATTTCTCATATTAGATACCAGAATGGAAACATACAGCCCTTTGATATAACACATAACTATTTAGAAGTTGGGCTCTACACATTTATAAGCTGCTTTTCCTACATGAGGTTGTTCTGAAGTAATCATGCAGAATTTTTAAATAAACATATTACATGTTATAGATCCAAAAGAATGTTGTCTTTCAAGATTTCCTACCTTGGGAAATTATATGCTTGTTTCAACGATGCTACTAGTGAAACATCTTTTGAATTTCACTTTTGATTATTGCCTTTAAAGCTATTTTCTGAACCAGACAAGAAAAGCAGGCTTTATTACTTCAGAAAAACACCAGGAATTACCCACTTGGTTGCTTCCCCAAGGCATGCTCTGAATTTCTGTTTGGTTATTTTCAAAAATCAAACAGTACCACATGGATAAAATTTACCACAAGAGCAATGTTTTAACCAGTGTCTTAATTTTCTCATGGCAACTCCAAACAGGGAGATCCAAATGTGGTTTCATGAGTAGAATAATGATTAAGTAAGTATAGAGATACACAAAGTGATACTCTTTTGGAAGCACACATTCTGGTGTGTGTGTGTGTGTGTGTGTGTGTGTGTGTGTGTATGTGTGTGCATGTGCTTATCCATTGGATTATTTTATGGTTATGCATCATGTGTTTCAATCCTGAATGTATTTACCTGGCTTTATTTCCTATAGCTTATGTTTACAATCACAAATAATTTTGAAACGTCTCCTGTGTATCTGCCCATATAATTAAAAGGTCTTTGTGATTCTGGGGTCTAGGTGAAACTTTAAGTCTGAAAAATCACACGTTAATATGTAAGTTGAGCTTGGAGGCATAAATATCATCAGAGGTCCAAGATTCAATTTGTCTATTAGACTTACAGGTAGAACTGGAAGCCTCAGGTGGGTGGAGAGCCCCAAGGAATTTGCTGAGGCCCTTTCTGCTAGCCTGCTCCAGGGGACTCCCCGCCCCTGGGTCTCTCGATGGCCTCTCCAGCTCCTGCTCAACACAGCCAAACTCTTTTCTTCAGAGTCCCTGGAGAGGGAAAATTTACCTCCATTTCAATCTCTTGTTTCCAAGTTGAGTGTCTTTATCATTACTTTTTAATGGGGGGAGAAAAGGCCAAAAGAGATGGAGTGTCCCATAGGTAAACTTGTCACTTGAGCATTCATTCATTCGTTCATTCATTCAGCTGTTTAAATGCTCGCTATATGCCACTGAGGAATTTATAGTGAGCAAAATAGGTCTCTGTCTCATGGAGCTTATCTTTAGGGAGGGAACCAGGCAGCAAATGAGTAAACAAACCCCCAAACAAGCCAGAAAGTTTGATGTTAAATTTGAGGAGAAGGAGGAGAGGTGGCTTTATCTGAAAGAAGTCAGGGAAGGTTTCTCTGAAGAGGTGACATTGCAACTGAGACCTGAAGCCTGGAAAGATCTAGCCATGCAAAGAGCTTGAAGAATAGGAGCATGCCACGTAGCAAGACCAGCAAATGAGGCTCTGGTGCCCCAGCACAGCATAAAAAGCATAGAATAAGTGTACCAGCAATATATAAAATAGGAATAAAGTGATATTAACTGAAATAAGGCAGTCCTGACATAGTGAATTTTACAGAAGAATTGGTAAGGATGCTAGACAAGATGGAATTCTGAACAATACTTTCTTTCATTATAAACCAGAAAAGCCTATTTTAACACAGCCACGTAACCAAAAGGCTGGTATACATATATACATATATATTATATATATCACACAGACATACACATATATGCATATCATGTATATGAATATGCATGTGTATGTATATGAATATGTCATGTATTCATATACATGATATGCTTATATATGTGTATGCATATTATTCAGTCTCAGCATGAGCTAAAACTATAAGAAAAGCTTGGGTCTTCCTCTTTAAGATTCTTCTTGCCCTAGAAAAACCTGGCTTTATTGGACACTGGAGGAGGGCATTTCTGAGAGCATGTGTGTGTTTGCTCTGTTCACATTATTTCTTTTCCCCAAAAGGAAACCAAGCTGTTTATAGGGAAGATAGAAACAAACAAACAACTGGGTAATACATGTCCAAACATCCAGAAACATATGACCTTTCAATCAGCACAGAGATCCGGGAGGCAAACAGCAGGCCAGCTATGCTTGAGTCCTTTGGAGCACAGATGCCGCTGCTTCCTTGGGGATGACAATATAAATTATACAGACCATTATCATCTCTTCTCCAGAATTCTAACTTCTGAATTCTGACCCAGAAAATGCAGTTTGTTCCCCTCGGGCGTAAGATTCATGCTGCCCCTGCACCTGCTGGAACAACCAAAGAAGATTCAGTTGACCTCTACCTTCTGCTGTGCTGTATACTAAGACAAGCACCAGACGAGGAGGCTCTTTTTCTGTTGCCTGGAGGAAGGACTGGTCTTGTTGTGCCAATTGGAGTCTTGTAGGTATGCCAGAATCATAATCTTCATCCCACCATTCCTCTCTGGGCCCACTCTTTTCAATGGAATGCCACAGCTCACTAGCCATTTGTCAACCCCGTTTCTTCCCCTTGCTTCTCCTCCTTCCCTCCCTTTATCTCTCCTTTCCCCTCTCTCTCTTCTAAAAACAAAAATGTTGGCATCATTTGCTTTTCTGAATCTTTCTCTGATCCATGTCCTTCTTCTAGCTCAGCTGAAGGCTCAGCTTTGTTTTCATATCTGATCTTTCTGTTTTTGGTATACTAACCTTCAGATTTCTTTGTGGTAGGTTTTTAGTGACCATTTTATCATTATTATTCATTATTTCATTTTTTTATCCACTGTCTCAAAATCTGTTAAAATTTTATATGGAATTATACTGTCAGTAACAGCTAACAAAATATGTCCTCTTTGCTGACTTAATAAGTTTATATTGGTGGCTACTGCTTAGAGTTACTTCTGAAAAACATTCAGCTGAAAAATTACACACAATTCACTAGAATGTAAGCTCCACATGGGAAAGGATTTTTACCTTTTGTTTACTAATCCTCCCAAATATCTAAAATAGTGCCTGGTAACATAAAATGAATATTTTTTGAATGAATGATTGAATGGAATTGACATTAGATTTATTTGAGTGGGGGAGCCATGGACATGCCTATTTATGCTTTTCCAATTGAACTGAATTCTTAAAACCATACTAGATATAAAACCATCAAAATGCCAAAGTTATCAAAAGCTTTGGAAATTGGAAATTTGGGGAATATATAAGCATTTCTACTTCTCCAAATTGTTCTATCAACCTGGTACTCATTCAGCATTGCTGTCATTGATCATCAATGTAGCAACAAGTTGAACTACATAAGGACTTCGGGAACTGCACAGAGCAGACAGTGGGCATTGAGAAAGTGGAGCTAGTGAGAGGCACTGAGCCCTCCCATGATAAACTGTAAGACTTGGTTCCACAGCTTCCTGCACCTGAGATGAAAATGCCCTGGGACTTCCCAGAAAGGCAAGAAATATAATCAGAGCATCCAGATGAAGTTTCTGCCTAATTTAAATCCCACGTGTCATTATGAGATGCAATATCTGAAAGTTCCAATTCTATTTGCCACCACTTCCTTTATGGCATTTTGTTTTTTCAACTGATAACTGTGAGGCTGACAACACTTTTGACATTGCTTATGGAGTCGTGGACTCTGATAAATCCGCTTAATAACGATGGAACAAGCTGCACTGCCAAGAGCTTTTTCAAACTGCAAAAGAGTGGGTAGTGACTGGGCATGACTGTGGAGTCCATCTAGAGGGCTGTTGCAAATAGGCTTATCTTAAGCCCCTCAGTTTTGAAAAGGAGATGATTTGTTATTCAGATATAGGTAGAAATCAGACAGATTTCTGCTTTTTCTTTGGGGAAAGTTATTAGGTAAACAGCAGTGACAGAGAGAGGAGTGTTGATGGACCAGCAAGAGGCTGCCTCCTGCCTGGCTTGGATGCACAGTTGCAGTACTTCTCACCTGTGGGCAGTTTTGCCTTCCAGGGATATTTGACTCTCTCTGAAGACAATTTGATTGTCATGACAAGTGAGTAGGTAGTGTTACTGACATCAGCAAGGCAGAAGCCAGGGATGCTTCTAAACTTGCTACAGTACACAGGATAGCCCCTCAGTAGAGAGTTATCTGGTCCCAAGGTTAACAGTGTTGAGATGAGAATTCATGCTACAGAGGAACCTCACTCAGTTTCATAAGAATGTGCCTGCTTGGAAAGGCAATTCTTTTGGTTTTCCATTTCTGACTTTACAAAATTATCCTCATCTTATTCGTGCATCAGGAGTTAGTGAACTGCAGGCAGAACTGATTTCAGAAGTGGACAGGGCTGTGAGCCTAAGTGGCATGATTAGAAAGGCACTGAGGCAATCCAGACTGAAAAATTGGGCAACAGGTCTAGAATTCCTGTAGTTGAAACCTGGAGAAACCCTGAATAGGGAGTCAAGATTCCAGGGTTTTGAATCAAGCCTTGTTACATGCAGATGAGCTGAGATTTCCTGAGCCCATACTCTATACCCAGCCCCAGGCCACTCACTGCACATGTGTGCTCTGAGCTCTTTTACACCAGGGCAAACACGCCCAGAGTGACACTTTGGGAAGCAGAGTTGTAGGAATTTTCAACCAGGTATGTCTGAGGTCCAAGATTCTGCCAGCAACCAAGACCTCATGCTGTCTAGCTCTGAGGTAGTCCAGCCAGCATTTCTGTGGTTCTGTTTTCACCTGTGGAAAACGAGGATGTTAAAATCCATGATTTCTAGTACACTTGTCCCTTTAAAAAAAAACCAAAATATTTATTTATTTATGCATACAAAAGCTGAGGCATAGACCAGAGGTCTACTTGTGGGGAGTTGGGGGTGAGAGGGTTCACCAGAGACAGAGTGGGGAGCAAAACAGGCAGATTGACTGAAATACACTGCTGAGGGGAGCAGCAGGTGAGACAGGAGAAGTCTGCTGCGCCATGTGGGTTAGCTCCCTGGCCAGGGATCGAACTATTGCAGCAGTGGCTGCCCATAGCTCCATAGTGCTGAGACTTAACCCCTTGTGCCGCCAAGGAGGCTCCCCTTGTCCCTTTTAAAATGGAAACAGGGGCCTCCCTGGTGGCGCAACCGGTTAAGTCTCAGCCTATGACGCTGTCTGCAGCCACTGCAGCACAAATTAGGTCCCCACCAGGGAGCTTCCCACATGGTGCAGCATGCCTCACCTGCTGTTCCCCTCAACAGTGTATTTCAGTCAGTTTGCCTGTTCTGCTCCCCACTCTGTCTCTGGTGAATCCTCTCACCATCCCACACCTCTGGCCTATATTCCAGTTCTTGTATGCATAAATAAATAAATCTTAAAAAAAAATAAAGCGGAAACAGTCCCAAGATAGGTAACAGTTGGAAATCCCCATGGAAAGATTCCAGACCTCTGTATATATCACAACCATCTGGTGAGCTTCTAAAAATGACTTTTTCCAAAGTCCATCACCAACACTGATTTATCAGGTCTGAAATTGGCTCCTGCTGGTAACTACCTCCTCCATCCAGGTGATTCAGGTGCATGAGGTCTGAAGATGACATGGAAGAATACTATTCCAACCCCCTTTGGGCAGTTAGTTTAGTCCACTTGTTTCATCTGACATAAGGTAGCTGGCCACAGTGGAAGTTCAGTGTTTGGGGTGAATTGTGACCCCTAGGTCCCTTATCTGGAAGAGCTGGCTGAGACTCTTGTTCTCAGTGTCACCCCAGATAAGGGGCTCCCAAGCAATCCTGCATATTAGAAATTACTGGGAAGTTTTAAAAATTCTGACCCCGGGTCAGACTTTAGGTCAATCATATCCCAAAGTCTGGGACTGAGACCTGGTGTCAGTATTTTTTAAAAAATATCTCCAGATGATTCCCAGGCACAGCTGTTTGGGAATCACTGCCATCGATGCTGCAGATTTTATACCTTTGCTGCTGCTGAATTTTCACCTGTAAGGCAATTCCAGTGTCTCAGACCCAACCTGCTGAAACTTTACCTATCTAGTGAGGCACAACTGCAACCCTTGTTTTCCTCCCTTTCCTTCCAGATGCTCTGCTCTCTCCTGTGTTATTGAGGCTGCTCATTTACACTTACTACATGTCTTCTGAGAGCTAGGTGGCAGGTTCCTTGAGGGAAGGGACTCTGATGTAGGTGGCTCTGGACTGATGTGAGCAGAAGGAGTAGGCAAGGGTGGACACAGGAGAGCCAAGACCAACTTGATCCTTTTCCCTGGCTTTCTTCATGACAGTTCAGATAGAGAGAAATCATAATGGCTGTGGGAGGTTGCCTGGTGCTGGTGTCCTGGAATAAGATATCCTAGCGAAACTTTTGCATTCCCTCCTCTGGGAAGGAACAATGACTTTCTAAATAGCATCATCTGCCAAACTGTGACGTTTTGACTGTGATATTTTGAAAACATTGAGTTTTGTTGACAAATGATTCAGGATGTACGAACAGTTCAGAATACAAGTCAGCTTCTCTCCTCAGAATGTTTGGGGGTGACTTGTTAGTGCTTGAAAAGGAACTGAAGAATAAGTAAAAGTCCTCTCCAAGTTCCCCTTCTCTGTTGTTTGTTTTTCCTCTCCTCACTTAAGAAGCAAACGCTATCTGCCTGAACTGATGCAGTGACTAGGTTTTCCCAAAGATTGAGAGTCACAAATGGGCTGCTTTGATATTTCCTGAGATCTGCTTTGACAAGCCCACCTAGATTTAAACTCAGAAATATTTGGATAAAAATCTGAGTTTCTTACCTCTCTTGAAACTGCAAAAGTTCTTCCAGCTTTGGGCTTGGTTTTCTTGGCAATTAGCATCTACCCCATTTAGATGAGGTGTGAGTACTTGAATTTGCCACTGTCCCCACACCTCCCTGTGATTACACTTAAATACACTGATAATTTAAGTTTCCTGGTTAAGTTCTGCAGGCTTTTTATTAGTATTACCTATTAAAAGGTTGATTGCTGAGCCCACCAATCTTCTTATCATTTCCCCATTTATGTATGTATGTATGTATGTATGTACACACATACATGTTTGCATATACATGTACACAAATGTATGTACATATTAATATATATCTTTTGCATTATTTGTTTTATATTCCATACTGTTACTTCTTTTATTGCTCAGAATTTCTCAATTTTGGGCAGTTCATTCAGATTGCTTCTTGTGCTATTCAATGTCTCTCTATGGAGGGGTAGAGACATTTTTTTTTAGCAACTTCCTTAAGCATTTTCTGGCACCAACAAGACACTCCAGGTTTATCTTGTATTTTACCTACCCCATACTAGAATTTACTAGTTCTCCAAGAAGACCTAATTTCTTTTAGAGAAAGGTATTTAGAAACCAAGGTCTTGGTGCTTGGTGGGCCCACTATTATTGGGATGTTACTGTTACTAGCTCATCACAGTGGACAGAGCTAAGAAATATATGTGTCTACAGTAACTCATGCATACACACACATATAGATTTGTGAAATCTATCTGTGAATACATATACATATATTAATATATATATATTTTAAAAACTGTACAGATATCTTCAATTCCAATCCAGCAACACAGGATTCATATAAGACTTGGAGAAATCAGATATCTTATCTATATCATTTTATTTCAGCAGGAGCTCAAGAACATCCTATTGGGGGGGCAGGAGGGAGATTAAGGAAGCTGTTCTTGATAGCTATATTATAGAGGTTAGCTTTAAAAAAAATCCAAACTTACATGCAGATAGTCTCATGGGCTAAAATGTCAGCATATCACCCTAGTTAGTATCCCTTGGTGCCTTCTAAAATCTTCTACAATTTGGAATACACCGATCCACTGTTCATGAAGGTGAGAATGTGTTCCCTTCTCATACAAACAGTGCTATGGAACAATACCTATTGTAACACTGAGCTGGCACTTATGGATTCTATGTATAAGCCAAGATACTTCTCAGAGATTAAAATCAGAACTTTACATGTGAAATTTTACTTTTAATTCAGGTACACAATTACTCACTCAGAGGCTTAATTGCACTGCCTTAGGATAGTATTAAAACAATAGTTTTAATTATTTTGGGGGGGGGTTACAAAAGTAACCTGTTGTCTTGTTAGGAAGGTGTAGTGACTACAGGTCTTTTTGAAAACTTCACAGATGCAAATCAGCTATGAAATTTACTCAGGACTGGTTCATGTTTATTCAGAAAATACCCATACTTGGCTAGGGGCCTCCTTCTTCTTCTTATACTTAATGTAACTCTAGTGGTGCTTGGATATGTCTTCATAGATTGTTTAGAGAACTAAAAAGAGAATCCAACCAGGATGGCTCATGGGCTACAGGGGTATGCACATCCCCCCCACCCTCAATACACACACATACACACAGTGGTTTGGAAAACACTCTGGGTTTTAAACAGCAACACCTATAATTATGGAGGCGTCATCCCTTCCATAAAAAAGAAAACAAAACAAAGAAAGCAAAGCCCTTCTACTAACAAGATGTAGTCATAGCCTGTGTTCAGCCTTCCCCAAACCTGTCTGCCATTTGTTTCTGGCCTAGTGGGGAATATCTCCCATCTTTCTCTGAGTACTCATAAAACAAAACAAAAGTAAACAATTGGAGGGCAATTAGCAGTCTCTTTGGGGTAATAGACAAGAGAAGTCACTAGGCTAATAATGTTAAAGGAATTAATCATGGTCTACATAGGTGATTTAGTGTCTTAACTTTGCAAGTGGTTGAAAAACAAGGAGCCAACAAAGTTTACAAAAGATGTCAGTTTGGAGAAGCAGGCATGGCAGATGGTTTGCAAGGCTATCTGTGGAGTCGTTTTAGAGTAAAAATCATCAAAATGTGACCTGTTGTATAAAAGGCTGCACACACTGTGGATGGGTGTTTCTCAAACTCGAACATGTGTGGAAGTCAGCAGGTAGTTTTGTTAAAATGCAGGTTTTGATGCAATAGGTTTAGGGAGGAGTCAAAGGCCCTGATTTTTTTTTTAAAGATAAATTTTTTTTGTTATTTATATCTTTCACATTTTGTATTCCCCTTGGGTAACCCACCACCAATTCACACGTGATTCATCTCCGTGGTCCCTTGTGTCCTTTTCTACTCCATTTTGTGCCCTTATCCTCCCCCCCAACCCCACTGAGTGAAAGACCCTGATTTTTAACACATTCTCATATAATGCCCAGCTGTAGGCCAGCACATCTCATTTTAAGTGTCGAGACTGTGGATTGGTTTATTACCTGTGACAAGTAGCTGACCCATGCATACTCCTTTTACATCTCTCCAAATTACCAACATGTTGCACTGTCAATATTCAGGGCTTAAGGAACTAGATTAGCATTTGGGGGTGGAGGTACTTGCCCAAGTATTTTTTTATGCATTATAGTTTATAGGGTATACACTCCACTGGGATCCACTGGACAAAGAACTATATACTATGGTTATCATCAAGTTCTTTTCACAAGGACCAATTTAGAAAACATAAAAATATTTACAGCCCATGTTTATTTATGTTTATAGAACTGTGTCCTTGAAAGGAAAAAAAAAAAAGTAGGACATGCAAGCTCCAGTTAAAACTCTTAAAATTTCAGAACATTCACTATATCTCTAATTTTAATGCTGAGCCTCTGAACAAATTTTGTTGTTGGGGAAAACCCTTGTAAAACTGGGTCTTTCACCCTTTCCTGTAGCATTTCAAGTCATTCTATTATCAAGTGTGGTTTGTCTCAGAGTGCCTGATAATATTCTATACTTAAAAAAAGAGATGTCTGCAGTCTGTGGACATACAGTGACCTCGGAGCACAAAACAGCTCCTCTTGCTACTTACTGTGAAACACATGATGTTCATTAGTCAATTTTATCTTCAAGGAAGGATACTTAGGAGTGTAAACTTTCATTTAGTGAAGAGTCTGCACACTTTTTCCAACCTCTCCCTTCTATCCATGCCCCCTCCAATCTTCCCTTTTCTCTCCTCCTCTCTTTGCTGTGTGTGATCTGGGTATCTACTACACCTGGGGGAGTTGAGAGGAAAGTAGAGAGTTGAACTTGATCTTGACTCTCTGGCCTCAGTTTCTCCCCTGGCTGTAAAAGGATGTGTGGATTGGCTGATTCTAAGAAACCAGGCGGGCCACGTAGTGGCTGAGGTTGTGTCAACACATTGCTTTTGGGAAGTGAAAAACGCGAGGTGGAAGTACACATTGGTGCCCAATTAGGACACCTGAATGCTAATCCATGTCCAGCCACTAGCCAGTTATTTGGCCTTCAAGGGAAATTTAGCCTCTCCAGGCCTCAGTTTCCTAATCTATAATTCGATAACTGTGGGGATGCCAGGGCTCAAAGTTAGGAGCCTTGCCAATGGGAGGGCATTAGGTAACATCTAATCACATGTTAACTCTATTCCCTATGCAATCACTTTCACTCCTTCTGGTTGTTTAAACAAACACAAAGAAAACAGGATTCTCCATGGACACTCCTCACTAACACTTTTCATTGCTTGCCACTCTCCATTTTAAAAAATAATTTTTAGTTTTTTACATTCTACCTTTCCAAGGTAAAGAGGACTCTGTTTTTGCTGTGCTTGCTTTGAATTTATGGAGGCTGATGTCAATATCCCATTTAAAGTAGTAATAGAAAAATTAATGAAAAGTAGATTGATATAAAGGATAATATTTTATATAATTACCATAATAAGTGTACTTCAGTGAATGCAGTGTATTAATTATTCAGGAATTATTATGTTGCATAGATGTGGCAAAAATTAGGAAGATGGTAGCCGTAGTTTAAAGAAACAATGAATTAAGTAATCTAAAATTTCTGTTTAATCCTAAACTTACAAAGACATTCAGATAGCTCATTAAGTGGTAAATGTCCACCCCATTTTGTCCCCCCAAGTGTACATACATTCACTGACATATTATTTGCAGGACAAAGTTGGTGTCTGACTTATGGTTACTAGTATGTGAGAAGGCACTCCCATCCTGGCTGGCACTTGCTCTGGTAACATTCGGGGAGACTCTGGACAGAGTTAACTACAGTTTGTTAATTTTGCATTTACGATGGCTTTTCCCTGTCACTTAAAATATAACAAACTGGGGACAAGCACCTTGGCCTTGGTGTAATTAAAAGTGAAATTATGTCAGGAACATCTGTTTAAACAGGGATTCCTATTTGTTTTACCACCAAAAGGTGGCGTCCTACCCCCATGCCCTTTATTTAAAAGCCCTTGCTTTAATTTAACAAAAAGAAACTTCCAGTTGATTACTGATAAAGAAATTAAAATGTGCTCCCTATGACTGTAACGTGACAGTGTTGAAAATGAACAATATGTTAAGCTGCAGTTAAGTGTCCCTCTAATACAAGCCAAATGGACATGGGGCTCTTTAATAAGGCGGCACGTTAGACAGTATTATATACAAAATTGAGTACAATATATCATGAGATTTACAACCAGGATTTCCTTTTGTCTGCAAAACTTGTTGCCAATCTGACTTTGGCCCCCATTTTCAAGTGAATGTAGAATTTAAGGAAGTTAAAAATGCAGAATAAGATTAGCGGCAATCTAAAGATCTTTTTGGTGTCATAGTAATCATTTTTTAAAAAATGCACTGTTTATCTGAAAAACAAGACTGGAACATTAATTGTTCTTTACAGACGATGAGTACATTTATCACATTTAAATGAACTGCTATTTCCCTGAGTTATAATTCGGCAACCTGACATATCATAACCATGCTACAGGCATTCAGCATCTGGCATTAAACACGAGAAATGAAAAACAATATCCCCTTCCCTCCCAATAGACTGGCTACTTTTTAAGCTTTCTATTTAATTTCATTGAATTCAGCATATGGAATTCCAGTGATGTCAAAGTATAGTTGGGAGTCTTAACAGAGTTGACATAAAGCTGTTACATCAGTGCTTAGGGTCATAGTAAGCTAGCAGTATATATTGCTACAGATAGCAATAGACTATGGGCTCCTAAGGGCAGGAATTTTATTTATTTTTGCATCCCTTGGTGTCCCTTATATAGTCTAGAACGTAGTAGGTGTCTCATTAATGTCTTAATGTCTTCGTAGTGCTGGCGCTTAACCCGTTGTGCCACCAGGGAGGTCCTGATGTCTTCAATCAAAACTAACATAAACCCTAGCATCTAGGAAGCTAGGAAGTGCTACAGGAACTAAATGCATGTTCTTTATCTATATTCTGTTCTAAAAGATCCAATGGATGGTGTCTGGAGAGTACAGGATCTGGTGACCCATGCATTCAACTTGAGTTCTATGTGTCCAGTCTCCCTTTCTCTGGCTGTATTCTGTAGCACCAGTGAATGGCTTTGTTATTTTGTTACCTGCAAAACAGATAGTTTTAAAGTCAGTCCTATGCTATCACTGAAAGTTGAGATTTAGAATTTTTCAGCAAATGAATGTTTAACAATATTTGTAAAAAGACATTATCTCAAAGAATTCATAACCTTTTAAGGGTAGTTATAATCTACAACTATGCTGGTCTCAAGGCCAGAGGGATAGCACTTGTCACCTGCCCCCAGCCTAAGTACTTTTAGGAATCCACAGGAGTGACTGTCAATGCATTTTCACAAAGAGTTGGCCTGGTACACCATCCAGCCAGTAGCTGGAAATGCTAGCTTGGAAGTTTGGCAGCATCTGGGGTTATGGGTCTGAAAAACATTATTTCTGTTAACAACAAGCCAGAAAGCCCTCTATCTTTTAAAGTCACATTTTGGAAACAAAAAGTCTGCTTCCTTCTCTATTTGCATTGATAAAAACCAAAGAAAGACTAGTGTCCTTTATTTTCTATATGTATAGATGTATTTCAAAACATTTCATTCAGGCTTCTAATTTACTTCTTCAAATTTCTAAATTGCACCAAACTTCAGAATAGCAATAGAAAAAAAAAAAATCTCACCTTTTCTAAGAATTGGACAAAGCTTTTTGCATGTGACTGATCTCCGGGAGAGCAGGTAATTTGTGTTAAACAACTGATTGACATGCTAGCCCCTGGGCGTCTTCCTAAGAAAAGCCGTGGCTAGAACACAGCTCTTGATGCAGCCACTTTCCCCCAAAGCGGCTCCAACTACACATTCCTGCAGTGACTCTGACAAGGCAGGGGGGAAAGCGCCTTCCACTTACACTCTTCTGATTCAGAGATACGGGGGGGGGGGGGGAACCCTTTCTGGCGGGTTTCTGTTTCCTTGCAAACAGGGGTTTGTCCTTCTGCTGAACTTTCACCTCCCGAACTCGCCTTCTTTCATTGGACAAAGTGTAGAAAGAAAGAGAGACCAAGGGAGGAACAGAGAGGAGAAAGAGGGTTGAAAACACCACCCCCACCTCCCCCTCCTTCAACTGTCACTGATGGCAAAACACTTTCACTTTTAACTGGAGGAAACTCACATCCTTGTCTATCCTCTCCCATTCCTTCTGTATTTTTAGCTCAGAAACCAAGCAAATAGCCATCGCATTCCCATTTTCGTCCTTAGTTATTAACACTCCCTCTCATTTTTTTCCCCTACTGTCTGAGTGGGGCCCCCTTACCCCATCTTCTGAGGAATCCCCATCCCCCAAGCCCCTTATTTTCCAGGTCTTTCTTGCCAGATCCCTCTTTTGCTTGGGACCGCTCTGGCGTTCCTCTCTCCGGTCTGCGGGGCTCTGCTCTTTCGGATCCGGCTTAGATGCCCCTCATTCCCACCTCCCTAGGCGCCACTCTCCATAGCCTGCCCTCCCCCACCCCCCCTTTGCTTTGGCAATTGCGATTTTTTTTTTTTTCTGCTAGCCTTGTTGTTTACCCAGCAGGTGGATGTGACGTCAGGGACGCACAACAGCAAAAAATAACAACATCTCCCTCCGCGACGTGTTGGCCGCTCTCGCGCGCCTTATTTATTTGTTCCGGGAGACCGGGGGGGAGGGGAGTGGGCGCCGGCGCCCGAGTGTTCGGGGAAGGAGGGGTAGTGGCTCGCACTGTGGGGGTCCTGGGTAGCTTTGGGGGTGCGTGAGGCGGGGAGGGGGCCCTGAGAGGAGGCCTGGGGCCGGTTGGGGGGTGGTGCCCCTGGGTCGGCGCTGCCAGCGCCTCTGCTGCCGCCGCTGGCTGGGCTCCGGGAAGCTAGTCCGGAGCGGAGGAATCTATTGTTATTTATTGTGTGGCGGTTGCATGCTGTACTCGCGGAGGCCCGGCCCTCGCCCGGGAGTGCGTGTGTGCGCGCGTGTGTGCGCGAGTGTGTGTGCGCGAGTGAGTGTGTGCGCGGGGGTGCGCGCGCGCGCGGGCGGGAGTGGGCGCGCGCGGGGAAAGGCCCGAAAACACCTTAGTTTTCACCGAGAGACCTTTTGCAGCGGGTGAGTTTGTATTTTTCCATTTCTGCTCCACTTTTTCCCAAGCCGT